>JAEQBH010006448.1:0-156101 GCA_016808115.1 Tetrastigma voinierianum
TATCAAAAGAAAAAAAAAAAGCCACCACATGACATGACAACACATATTGTTCTTAATTATAATTAATTATAATATCCTAAAATAGATTAGATAATGTCGAGGTTAGTGGTGTCCAATGTCTAAGTGTCTCATGTTTTGCTTTTTTACACACACCACATTCTTAGAAATTAAGTTAAGGTGTTGTAAAGCACCAAAGAAGAATAAAAATATAGAAACAAAGTGTGAAGGAAACTTTTATAAGGTCCCAGTTGACAGCAGTCGACCTCATATTTGTGGATATCGGATGTCCCAAATATCACACTCATTTGTCAATATGACAGGACCTATTCACCCATATTTATTTAATTCTAAATATACAAAAATATATGATAGACTATTTAATCAACAGTCCATTCTGATCCTTTTATACCATAGTATACATAGACGCTATATCAGGCTCTCATCCCACTATGTAGGGTGACCACCTATTTGAACTGTATGTACTACAACGAAGAAAGCGGTCCAATGGGTGAAACAAAGCAGGTAATGATAATCTCACCTGAAATTTTCCCACACTGCGTACAAAATGCACGTACAATGTATGCGTAAACATCAATCACATTGCACTTATTTGTAACATTATATGTAATGTTTGAGTGTCATGCATGAGATGCGACCCCATGCTCCTGGCCTAAGTCCCGACCTACTCCCTCTCGCTGGAATGCGAGTGAAAAGCCCGTGTTGGTGTTTACCTTGATGATTCGACCGTTAGACTGACCCTCGATCTTTAATTTATCAAATCATGATTTTCTTTTCTTTTCGCCCGCAGTTTTTGGTTTTCACCTCGGGGCGTGGCGCACACCTTTCCAACATTTTCGTGAACTTGTCACAGGAATCATGTCTAGCAGTGAATAACATTTGGGTCTTTTCGACCTAGGGATCTACTGACTTGCTCCACTGAAACATGTAATTTATGTTTTAGTCAATCCCACTTCCATACGGTCTCAACCTTAGACTTTGTCCGTTTTCCGACTTCGACCTTCATCAACGCGGTGGTCGTACACCATGCACGCGCGACAGTATGATGTGGTAAAGTGCATAAATCATGATGCCCGATGAATTTTCCTTCATGTTACATGTATATATGGTGCTACACATGAACATTAATACGCCATGGATAATTAAGATTTTTACATACCTCTGTTTATTCATGCAATCATGTTAATACATCGAAATAGCATATACTAACACAATACTTTTCACCGTATTCATAAGCCATAACACACCGCAACAAAGGTCCGATCTTGGACCCTCGGCGGTACCTCGGGGTCCCTTCACGACATGAACAAGTTTGGTTCCAGCATCCGCCCATCATTCCATAACTAAGCAATAGACATGTTGCTGAAGCCAATTCCTGCAATCTGATAGCCTCTAACAATGCACGTGTAATGGTCATGTCAAAAACATTTGTTATCGACCGCAATGTGGCACACCTTGGTGCAAAATGAGTTTCGACAAGTTTGCGGTCACTAATAATACCACAAAAGTTCTGAAATCTGACTCAATATCCTTTCCATAGAGTCGAGAACACGAAACGGAGTTGGACGAAAAAGTTGACCCTCACCACCTTTTTTTGTTTGGTCTTGTGGTAGCCCGGGCCCTGCCCGACCAGCCCTAGCAGGCCCGACTCGGTGCTCAACGCCCTCCACGAATATGGCTGGAATCTTGACTCAATGGGCTCCATAGGTAAGGCATGCTGAAAGCAATTCGAGGCGAAGTTAGCCAAAGTTGGAGGCCAACAATCGTGAAAATGACAATTGTGTCTCACTCCGGCCGCTTGCACACCATAGAGTGTCGCTTCCACTTGGATGAATTTCGAGCCTAAAGGATTCGAATGATGAAAATTTTATCATGAGATATGTTCTCCTATAAGTCTAGTTTACTCAAGAACTTGAATCACTAAATTTGGGTGAGTTATGGCCAAGTTGCGCCAAAACACACTATGAGGTCATAAAACTACAACACCTTAATCAAAACCCACCTCAAAACCCGTCATGAACGGTCCGAAAACCGGCCACAACAAAGTCCAACATGTATTTTCCAGCAATCCCGAACCAAAACCAGTCCGGATACTAACCTTCAAAACCCGGTCCCGGACTGTCCGAAAAACAATCTCATAAATTTCCACAATTTAGTCCCATCATCTTGAGACTTAATTTCCGCAACCTAATCTGGCCCCTGAAACAACCCATATCATTATATGATCTTTAGGCTAAAAATAAAACGAGTAGGAAAATTTCTTACCTTACTGGTAGCTTTGTCGAACTCCAAGTTTTTTGGCCCACACGTAGGTCGTATAAATCACACCAACTTTAGTACTTCTGACCACGAGCTTTGACCGCTGTAAAGTGCAAATCTTTCTTTCTCTCCTTTCCTTTCCTTCCTTTTCCTTTTCTTTCTCCTCCTTTCTTTCCCTCTCTTCTACTTCTAACTCCTCTCCTACGAATTTTTTCTTTCTTTTTCTTTCCTTTTATTTTCTTTCATTTTCTTTCCCATTTTCTCTCTACATATTCTTTCTTCCTTTGTTTTTCTTTCCTTTTTCTATTCCTCGTTTTCTTTTCTCTTCCTCTGATTTATCGATCAATGTCAAAGGGAGTAATTTCCTCTTCCTCATTCCACGTGTGGTCCACACTTTTCCTTCTTTATTCTATTTATTTATTCCTTTACGACATCATACAACATACGCTTTAATGAAAGTTTCTACACTTCAAGTTTGACCACATGTCTTTTCCAAGGCTACTCAAAGGCTATTCGCAGATCCCCTAAACTACGCTTTATACATTCGGGACACCCTACGCCTGAACGTGAAATTCACCGCCTAATCCGAAGTTCATCAGTAACTAGATTTCGCGATACTAACTGAACCCAGAAGTCTATTTCACATCCGAGATTCAAAAAATTTCGCTTTTCTATTGAAATTACTATGTTACCTTTTTCGTAAAATTCTTCTGTGGTTTCACACAAAGTCTTCCAAACCATTAAAGCATTCCAACAAAATAATAAAAATATGCAATGGAATAGTAATCCCTTTATTAAGGCAAAAATGCCCTTCATGTGTTGAGCTTGATGATTCATGTGTTGAGCTTGATGAAACATATATACTTCTAATAGTAATATACTCACTATGTTAAAATAAATGTGATTTTTCTAATATAATAAATTTTTGCACTCTTTACCTTATGTAATAGGATTTTGCCTAATATGACTTATGTAAAGTAAGAGACTTTGTCTAATGTAATGTACTCTTTGTTAATACAATAGATTTTTGCATAATATAACATACTTTTATAAGTATATTACATTAGAAAAAAGAGTATTACATTTGGAAAAAGTCTATCACATTAGACAAAAGTATGTTACATTAACATAATGAATATGTTACTTTGTACACCCAGAAAATTTCACCAAAAAAAGGACAAAATCGCTATTTCGGGTCAAACTGGAATTTTTATAGATCTCGGATGACAAAAGGGTCTCCCACCATAATCATCTCGAAATCTAAATTTACCACGTCGACTTCGCCAATCTTACACCTAATTTGCATGTTTTTCGGAGACCGAAGACGTCATAAAACGACATACGACGTGAACAAAATCACCTATAACATGTACTACGCCATTACACGTCAGACGAAGCAGGTAGACGACGGAAATGACTACCTAAATAATACAAGGTCAAAATCCAAAAGAAGTGGACACATAGGAATTATAAAATTGTTAATGAATAAGACAAAACTCAGATAAATAATGGTTTTCTTCCAATTTGAGACCAAACGTGGGGAAAGAACTAAATCGACAGTACTTTACATGGCTTGAGTTTTAGTGAGAGAGGGAGTGGCTTCTCAGACTCGGCCGACCGACCGTCGGCCGACGACCAAGAGCGAGTTTGCTCTACGCGCGGTGACTACGCACGCAAGCAATTCAATTTGGGCGGAGTTCCTAATAACCCAAGAGGTAGGGATCTTTTCCTACTTATGTTAATCCTTGTTTAAGAACCATGCAAATGGTTAGGAATGTTCTGAGGCTTGTTTTAGCCGTAAACTCGGTCTCAAAAGCTTTGAACCAAGTGGAGAAAATTCCATCAGCTTATCGCGAACAGTGAACCCGAGGTTTTACCGTTTCACTACTAGTGACACGAAATAATTTTGTGAAAATGTGTTTATCGAAAGGATTCAAAATGAATTGCTCGTGTTTGTTAATTAGCCCATGGAGCTAATTTGGTGTAATTGATGGTGAATTTGCATAACGCGTAACATGATTTAATTATGTTAATTTATATGCATGTGAATATATTAGCATGAGCGTATTGAAATTGGCATAAGTACATTAAAAAAAGTATCTGTTGAGACATACTAGAACAATAGGAGTGATTATGAGGTGGTTTTCTTGAAAATTGTTTCGGAGGTTGGCCGATAATAATAATTATCGGAAGTGTGTCAATATAAAATATCGATCGTCGAATCGGCCCCGATTGATATATGGAGGGTGCGTCCTGAAAATAAATTATCAGTCGGTCCACTATTTATATCGGAGGGTTGTCAAAGTTAAAAAAAACAAATACCTTTGTTTGGAAATGGTTTCTCATACATGGCTTAGAGCGAGTGTGGGGAGTCGGTGGACTCAGGACATGGGTTTGAGCATGTAGACATTCGGAGTAGGTTCATGAAATTGCTTGAATGTGATTGTTGTCATCATGTACACTTAGGTGGGAATGTCCAATGTAGGAGAATTATCTGCGGGCTTTGCTCTCGGCGCAATCGAGGATCGCTCAGCTGGTCTGAGAGTGATCGAAGGCGGCGCTCATTAAAGTAGTTTGAGAAAGCCGACTTGTGGCTTTGATTTTGTATAATATGTAACTTAAATTGTAAATTTTAATATATGTTAAATTAAAATGTAAAAAACTTTTGAAACATATGGTATGATTTGGTTCAGTTTGTGAGTATTGATCTGAGGGGGCTTCAGGAGGTGGCCATTATTTTACTCGCATATAAGTACTGCGTGGTCGGTGTTGATTTTGGGACAGGTTGTACCTTGGGTAGAGTTCTCCGTACAAAGGAGACTCTGTTCGATTTTCGTGAGTGGTGTCAGGTTACTCGACATTCACAAGTATTCCGCGGGTTGACGAGATATCAACGGACACCCCGATTTTGGGGCGTCACAACTTTACTGTTGTGAGTATGTTATATTAAGCTTAACGCGAGGGGCTTTGTCTTAATAAGACGTTACTATTTTGCACAATGACAACAAAAAGGTTCTTATTATCATGATTCTATTCATAACTTATCATAAAAATACAAGTTAATATATTTTATAAATAAAAAATTATCATAAGTATTTGTAATTTATTTTGTGAAGAATAATATTTAATTTATTTATGTTCTAACATTTTAAATAAAATTAGTAAAAGCAGTATTTATGTAAAGTAAGAGGATGAGACAAGTGATACCCATTTTATAACTTAGGAATGGAAAGTTTTACAATGAAACCATAAGGAATGGATTTTTGGCATTTTGAAAAGGTAACTTTTTTTATAAAAAATAAAAGGTAACTTGAAGAGTTTATTTAATTTGTTGATCATGAATATATTTCAAATTCATGGTAACCAAGATTCTCTAGAAAATGCAGGCCTTTTAACCTTTCTAGCTAGCATGGAACATAAGTGAACATGTATAAAGTTTGCATGCATGGACACATTCACCTCTTGAAATTTTAGTAAAAAGTTATTTTTAGTGGGGATTGAACCCTAGACCTAGGTCCGCCTCCTAAACATATTTATGTCCTCGACTTTTTTTCCTAAGTCCGTCGCAATGGGATGAAGAAACGAGCCAAAGGTTGAACTCGAACCCTTGCTTAACAAAACAGACTCGGGCCGCTAACAACAACAATTGTAGATATAAAAGAAAAAAAAAGAAAAAAAAAAGGTGGGTCGTACGACCGGCACATATAAATAAAAGGTGTTCTTTATTTCTAATATTATAATTAATTATAATACGAACAAGAAAAATAGATGCGGTATTGACGGCGTAATTTACATCTTTCCAAGATGCGGTGATAAAATATTTTGTCACTAATACTTTAGATTTCGTCTGCAAAAATATTTTCTGATGAAGTATTTTCATGTATTCGTCAGCTGCCTCATGTCGCTAAAGTTTTGGCAAAATCTCATTAATGCTTTAACTCATTTTAAGTGAAATAAAAATATTGTAACAAAATGTTTTCAACAAAATATTTGTTGCCCAAAATTAGAAATTTTATCAATAAAAAAGGAAATATTGTCACCAATGTAATGGTAACAAAATTCGTAATAAATTAATTTTATCACCAAAAGTTTTTTTTTAATAGATATTTTTTCACTAATGAATTTTTCTTAAATATTTTTTTTATTAAATAAATATTTTTGTTAAATATTTTATTATTTTCATTATATATTTTATGAATTTTTTTATTAAATATTTTATTTTATTAACATTTATTATTTTTATTAAATATCTTATTTTTTTTTATTAAGATTTATTATTTTTTTCTCAATTTTTTTATTTCTAAGATAATTATATATATTATTAATGGTTGCAAATTCATTAGATTTGCTATATTTATAATTTAACAAATTAATTTTTATTATTTTTGTCTAAATTATATTAAAAAACCTTCAAGACGACAATTACAATACATTTGTTAGTTTATGTTATAATTTGTTCTTTGTTCTTAACAGCTAATTACTTAAGGTCAATAATTAATAATTAAATAGATTACATTGAGTATAACAACTAAATATTATAAATAATTATATATATATATATATATATATATATATATATATATATATATAATATTATATAATAAAGTTAGTTACATCTAAAATAGTAGTTAGTTATTTTATAGTACTAATTTATTATTATTTTCTTAATAACTAATTACTTTTGAAGGTCCAATGATTAATAATTAAATAGAACAGGTATGTGTTACAAATAATAATAAATTATTAATTAAGATGCAATTAAATACTTTTAACTAATTTGTTAGTTTTTAATTTATAAGTTAAATAATATTTTTAAATATAGATGTCATTTTCATTAAAAAGTTATCCAATCAAAATAATAGTACTACTTTTTATTGGAATAACTTATCATTTTATTATCCAAACACTTTTCAAAATTATATATATAAAATAAATTTAAAGATCCAAAATATACAATTAAAGATAAATTGCATATTTATCACAATCCTATCCAAAAAATATTTTTAAAAAAATCCTATTAAAATAGATAATTACAAAAAAATGATTACTTTTATGAATAGATTATAACATATCTTTAGCCTTCGTACTTAAATGTATGATATTAGTTAAAGATAATAATTCTTATTAAAATTATTAAAAATTAAAAATTGTCATTTGTTAATCAGGTGATGGATACCTTACACTATTAAAAAATTTCATAAACTAAAATATGCAATAAATTAAAAAATCAGTCCAAATTTTCAAGTGAAAATTTTTAAATAAAATTTAAAACATAAATGAAATATGTATTCAAAAAGTCTCTTCAGAAACAAAAAGAACTCTTAGAACAATAGTTATCGGAATTACAACAAACATTTTTATTTAAATTGTTTGTATATTCTTATTTTAAAAAATAAATTAATTGATTATAATTAAAGATAATGAATATTATTAAAAAAAATTATAATTTAATTTGATTATAATTAAAGATAATGAATATTCATTAAAATTATAATTTCTTAAAGTAAGAAATTTAAAATTTAAAATTTATTAAGAAATATATCAAATTTTAAGGAATTCTAAATGAAATCGATAACTATAATAGTTATTACTTTTATTAAAAAATGTTTATTATTTTGACATAAGTTGTGATTTTTAATTATTTTCTATAAACCAAAACACTTTAAAGAAATTAATTAACAATATTAAAGATATTAAATGCATAATTTGATAGCATGTACAAATCTTTATAATTAAATATTGAAATTTTAAATAGATTAAATATAAATTCATTTAATTAAAAATCTATCCAAGTAATTTAAAAAATACTAAGAGTAAATAGCTATAATAACTAGTACATTTGTGGCATAACTTATAATTTTATGTTCTTCTCAATAATGAAATATTTTTAAAATATAATTATTAGTTAATGAAAGATAATAAATAAATAAATAATTATTTGAAAACACACTTTATATACATGTGCCTATTGATAAAATTATATTTAAAGTATAATATATTATATGATATAATATTTAACTTAGAACCATATTCATGAATACTAAAAGATATTTCTTATATATGTTGTAATGAGGTAAAATTAAAATTTCCTATTGGGATTAAATTTGGTAATCAAATATCAACACAAATTTTTCTAAATGAATCTTCACTCACAAAGGATACACTGTGTAATAGTAAACATGTTGCATTATCTCACATGATATTTAACTTGTACCATATATTAAGATAGCTTATATAAAGTATTGGTTCAAAATTTTATCCAAATAAATGAGTGATATTATTTATTTCACAAATCTTATCATGAATAATTATTTAAAATTCATTTAATATTTTAAAACATATATTTTTGTTGGTTTATACTTAATAGTTGCATACTATAATATAAATTTTTTATGATAACTATCATAATATAATTTTACTTTCATAGATAACTTTTATCTAATATAATAAAAATAATTTAGTATTACTTATGTTTGGACAATAACCATATTCTATTTTTTATTATATATATATTTTTTACATCATATTATAAAAATACCATTGAAAAATAATCACTCTTTACACACTCATAAGAAAATTACAAATTCAAACATTTATTTACATAAATATAGTCTTTGTAGTCTTCAATTTTTTATACCGCTTTTAATTATTTCTCTATAATCAACTAAATAAAAATATTTATATATATATATATATATAGAGAGAGAGAGAGAGAGAGTATAATCTAAAATCAGATATTATATTAGTTTTATAAGATGAGATAATTTTCTATTATTTATTAATATTAAAATTAATTATATTATCTATTGACAACAATTTTCATTTTAAGAATATATTTATTGCAAAATCAATTATATAAATATACATACAAATATCTAACTTTTAGTAAGGAAATTATTTTCGTTACTAAAAATTATATTTAGTCACGAATATTTTCATAAGTTAATATATTTTTTTGTCACAAAAGTGTTTGTGGCAAAAAGGTTTCAAAGTTTTCCTACTATGTCTTTAGTGACAGTTTTCTAAAGTTTGTCAACAAAAGTTTTCTTAAAAATTAATATTAGTGATAAAAGTTAAAATTTCATCAGTAAAGCTACTTTTAGAGATGAATTATTAGCTCCTATCCTTAAACGCTCCACAATAACATGTTTTCTTGTAGTGTGAGTACTATCCCTGATGGGATATGTTAACCTTTTGACGTTTTGATGTTAGTTATTTATGCAGTCATTACATCTCTCTCCATTGTCCACCAGATGTCTGCAGCATTTTATGTGCATAGCTGGTCGAAAAATTTCTGATAATAGATTTCAGTACCACAAAAATCAACATCATTCCAAATGTGTCGCACATTCAAGTGCACATTCCTTCACCCCAGGATATGGTTCCTTGAGAAAGAGAACATTACGTCTATTCGAGTTGGCCTAAATGGCACATTCCAATAGCTCATTCCATGCACCCCCCACATTCCATGACATACTACTACTACCACCATCATCATCATACTATATAAGTTCCTCCCACTTCCCATTTTGTTTCTTTACTATTTTCTTTTTCTTTAATAACACACACACAATGGATGAAGAAAAGATGAGCTTTGGTATTTATAATGCACATGTGTGGGGCTAGTCTGTCTTTACATCTTTTAGCATTTATTTTTTTTTAATTAATATGGAGTTTATGAATATCAATGTTAGCTTTTGTATGTTATAGGTATAAATAGACATAAATGTCAGGCTAATTTGAGCTTTTAGTGCCAAAATATATAGTTCTTTTTCTCTTTTTGAAAATATCATGATTAGATATTTATGTGTAAACCTATAATTGGTGATTGCGTGTGCCTTAAAGTAAATTTTAAAAACCACATCTGTCAACCACTGCTTTTGGGTACACATCTCTAAAAACCAACAATATTTCTATGGACAAGTGTTTTAAAATTTATCTTAAGACTGTATTTACCAACTATAGATTTATGCGTGGATGTCTACTTGTACAAAAAGAAGACTAGTTTGATTAATATTTTCAAACTCGATGGTTCATAGGTTTCTCTTTCGTAACAAACTGTTTTTGCTTTAAGCGAAGTCATCAGTATCTAATTTAATGACACATATAGACTCCTTTTCAAAATATTCATTAAACTAGTATTTTTGTTTTTAAATGTGTGTATTCATTGGACTCATAGCTTTTTAAAGAATAATCTAAAAATTTTATCTCATTAACTATTTCATTTTGAAAATAAATAGATTAGTTTTGTGAATATTTTGAAAAAAAGTTTATATGTGTATTTTAAAAAAAAATGAATTATTTTGAATTGAAGCTCGGCGTTAAACTCCATTATTTTAGGGTATTAATTAAAATAATGTTTTTACTAGTGTAATTACTTCTTATTGAGTTTTGAATTAATTAATGTTCCATATATAATTGACTACAGAACCCACTTTGAAGCTGCAGACTCATGTTATATATGTTTCCTCCTTTAATTTCAAAATCAATTTTAAACCCATTATTTTAGGGTATTAATTAAAAATTATGTTTTTACTAGTGTTATTACTTTCTTATTGAGTTTTGAATTAATAATCCCATAAGTATAATTGAATTTGAATCTACCTAGTTGTTAACCACGTCCACCACCTCACCAATTACCTCTATGTATCATTTATTGAGTTTTGAATTAATTAACGTTCCATAAGATAATTGAATTTGAACTACCTAATTGTTAACCACCACCAATTATTATTATCTGTAATTTATAATTGTGTAAAAACCTCCACCAATTATTGATGAATGTACAATTTGTTCAAGTGAAATTGAGAAGGTACGCATATGGGGAAGGAAAAACATTCATTTTTTAAGTCAAAAGTTATCAAAAATTTTATAATTGTGTTGGAAAAAATGAATAGATGAAAATACCCTCCCATTTATAAAAATTATCCACATTAGACTATAAACCTTTACTTAATTTTTTTACAGTTGTAATATTTTACTTAAATCAGTTTACATTATGATTAAAAATTCAAAGCACTCCCTCCCTTTTATATTCTCATTTTTTTAAATATCGAATGCTCTACTACTGAAATGCTGCATTTACTTAATATAAACTTTTGTGACTTAAGAATTTATCATCTTATAAGGTTTTTACATTTGTAGTATTTAAAACTAATACTTTTTGCCCTTTTTTGACAACACAACTTTTTTATCGTAAAATTAAATATGATTTTTTTTTTAAAAAAAATTCTCAGGATTTTTCTGTAGTAATTAAACATGGCAGCCTAAAAAATATGTGGAAACATATGAAAAGAAATCGAATTATTTGTTGTGTTTGGAAAATGATCTTAAATAAAAAATTAAAAACATATTTAATCTCAATATTTAATTTATACATAAATGTCTAATAAATTTTAATTTTCTTCTTTTCTTTTTTTTTTGTAAAACTCTCAATATTAGAAAATATTTTCTTTAACTTTTTAATTTAAAAACATATTTAATCTCAATATTTAATTTATACATAAACTGTTCAACAAATTTTATTTTTTTTTTTTCTTTGTAAACTAAATATTAGAAAAACATTTTCTTAACTTGTTTAATATGTTTTAGAAATCAAATATAGTAAATAATACGAATATCTGAATCATAGTATGGTGTCATAACTAATTCCTCACAAAAATTAAAATTTATCACTATTACATGTGATGGCTTTCCCCAAGTAAGTATGACTCTATTTTTTTTTATAAACATAGACAAGTAGCTAATGGAGATCCATTACTACTTTGTGAGAAAGGCAAAACAGCTTATTTTTTTTTTTTGAAGAAAACATTATTATTATTTTAAATACTATAATGTGAAAACACATAAACTGATAAAAAGAGCTTGTTGAATTGACATTTGAGAGGTCAGGTTCTTCAATGTGCTCCAAGCCACTCTACCGAAGTTAAATAGCGCCAGTGGGCCGAGTCTTTGCCTGCACCTTTGTGCCTTTGACGGCCAACGAGTCTGCCGAAGCAGCTTAAAAATTTTGCTCCCGCCCCCCCCTCTCTCTCTCTCTCCTCTCCTCCTCCCCTCCCTCTCCCAGCTCTCTCCTCTCCTCTCCCACCCTCTCCCCCTTCCCCTCTGCCTACCCCTTCATATTTCCAAATCTGTCTCACTGCGCACTATTTGCCACAACAAAGACACATTTTCCCCTTCCCACCGCCACGCGATCGTTAACTCTAACCTTTCCATTTTTTTTTTTTCACTTCTTTTTTCTCTATAAATACTACACATTTTGCTTACCATTTTTTCATCAAATTAGTATTTTAATTTCTCATTTTCACAAAGCTCACTCTCAATTTTCTCACATTCTTTATCACTTCATTTTCTTCCATCGTTTTTCACTTCTTCATTACACGATATTATCGGCAGATAAAAATTGCAAACGTTGTTTATAGAGACTCTAATAATTAGGATTTTAAAGCACTTCACTTCCTACCCTCTTCCAATCGAAGAATATTTCTCCCACCTTTATTTTTCTTTTTATTTATTTGTTACATTTATTTTTGATTCATTTTTTTAGTATAATATTTTATTAATAATTTTAATACTGATAATAAGATATGCATCTTCTTCTAAATTACGCGCATCATCAAGTAAAAATTTACCAAATATATGGAATTTTTTGATATAATAGAAATACTCTTAGAAAATAATAGTAAAGAATAAAGTGTAAAACAAAATTTGTATCTTAAACTTTTGGCCATTAATCAAATTCTAGCACAAGTCATCTAAAAAGACATAACGAAATGTCAGAAGCTAAAGATAACGTAAATATTATAAATTATAATGTATCAGCAGAAAGATGAATACGAAATTTAAAAAAATAATAATAATTCTTCGCACAGAGTTTAACGACGACAGATAATAAGAGCAAACAGTCTCTTAATACGATTTAAACTCGTTTAATATTCAAACAATCCAAACATTAATTAATCATCAATTCAAATGTCGTTCTGAAATTCGTTAAAAGAGGTGTATTATGAAAATTTCAAACGTAAAGAAAAATTTTAAAATATTTTACAAATTTTGAAGGAAAATTTTGCTTTTAACATACGATATTCCAGACATCTTAACGCATAGCTTTTTACGTATTACAAGCTCATTATATAGATAGTTAATGGGATGTTAAATAAAATAATAATTTCATTTAAAACAATAAATACTTTCATAATGGTAAAATATGCTTAAAATTTAATAAACGATTAAATTATATATTTAAAGATTTCGATAAAATATTTAATAACATTAAATAATACTTAATAATGATGCAAATATAGCTATCACATCTAGACAATTTACTATATAGCAATACGTGTTAGTTGTAAAATAAATAAATAAAACAATGGAATTCTATTTTATTTTTTGAAAAAATGATTTTTGACTTTTTTCTGAAAAAGAAAGAAAGTGGTTCCTTCCCTCTATACATGTATGATGAGGGTTGAACGTTCATAGATGGTTTAGGATTTATGGGAAAGAAGATGAGCTCACAGGGCTCCGATCTGGGGCAAAAGCCAATTAACGTCCAAGGCATGGTCGATGCTCTCACCGCCGTCCGATGGAAACGGCAACAGGTTCTCCCCCCAACCTCCCCTGTTTGTTTCTCGGGAACACAATCACAGTCTAATTTCGTTTTTTTTCTCGTCAACCAAATGGAGCTCTAGTTCTTTCTTTTTTTTGGTTGTCTCTGGATTTCTGTAACTGTTTTCCCCCAATCAGACGTGGTCTGGAATTATCGGAGCACGGCATCGTCTTGATCGTGGAGGAGAGTCGTTGTCTCCAAGCCAAAGTTTATCTGCAGCGCGAGGCATTCACTTCACACTTTCCCTTTCTGACAAAATTCCTTATCCCTCTGATTGGTTTCTGAGAAAATACAGGATAAGTAAATGTGAATCAGAAATCTGACTTTGATTTTTCTATTAAGAGTGGAAAACGAACTGAAACATAAACTATAATTGCTTCCGAATTTGTTTCCTTCTCTTTTTCCTCAATTTATTCTCTTTGGCAACCAGATTGGGAATGTTTTTCGTCATTATTTTTCTAATCCTCATGGAAAATTGTTTTCAATCTCCATTGTTGTAGCTTTTCATTGAGTAATGGTTCAGTGCCCGAGGCGACCCTCGGTTTGATTAAGCTTAGGCCTCTTCGTTGATTGCCTTCAGCACTTTCCTCAGTTCCTGGCCACCAAATCATCGAAATTCGGTATCCGGGACCAGATATGCAGCTTCTTCTCAAGTATGTTCATCTCAATTTACATGATAGCATTTCAATTCTGTTTGCTTTCTGAGAAAGCAGTGGAAAAAAACAATAAGAAAATAAAAGGGAAATTCAAGCTTGAACCCTTCACTTAACTGTGAGTGACATGGCTTTGTTGAGAAATTTGACTTTCTTCCTGTTTATTTAGTATTTATTACTTCAAATCCTAAAAGCTTCTATTTCTTTGATGTTTTCTTAGGTCTGTTGATTCCATGGATGCTTGCATTTATGCAGAGATCAGAACAAGAATCCCGGAAACAATTTCATTGGACTACTACTTTGAACCTGCTGGAAGTACTCCTCTCAGCTTTACACAGTGAAGGTCTCTATCTTTATCTCTCTCAAAACATCAATTAAATGATATGCATCTCTGATAAATGGTATTTAATCACTAATGTTTTAAAATCTAGACCGATGACTGACCTAGTCGATCCGATTTTTAAATCATTGCTAACGACATTATAAGTTACATCAACAGTAGACTGCATTTGCTGATCCATGGAAGTAGGCAATTGTCTCCCCATTTTTATATTCATTCTAGGTAGAGATGAATGACCAAAAACATTAAGCTTTAATTCCACGGGGTCTTGAAGTTAACGGTTGGGTAAACTTAACAAGACTCGAACTAGTGATTATTTGGTAATACAAACTCGCAATGTTACACTAATGTGAGCTATCCTCTGTCGAATATATTAACTTTTACAAGTGTTCGTTCCTGCAAAACACTATAAAGGGATGAGCTTTTCTTAAAGCGCTCCTGTTTTTTTGTTTTTCCTCTAAAGAGCCAGCAGTTCCTTTATTTTCTTTTCTTATTTATTTTCTTGGAAGGCTGTCTTGACTTCATCATGTTCTCCTTTGTAAACCCAGTGAAAACTGTTCCATGAAAATCTTAGAAGGACTTTGCCAGTTTTGTGGTGTCGGTCCATGCCTCATTAAAGCCCCCATGCACCCTCTGCTCCTGGCAAGATCGTCCAGCGCTTCAGTTATCGCTGTTTAATCCTAACTCCTAACACTTAGTCGGGACAGACAAAGTTTCTCGTTTCGGCAATCGGTATGCCGCAAGTTCAGTCTTCGTTGAAGGTTTATCTGACCGGGTCACCCAAGGTCGGCTAATTAGTCGGCGGCATCGTTGTTCGACATCCATTTCGCTTATAAAAACTCAGAACACCACTTTAATTTATAATGTATTTTGAAGCTGAATTTAAAGCGATTTTTTCAATTCCATAATTTATTATTTTCGTATCTAAAAGATTTTAGGTATGCATGTTCCTGTTTCCACTTGATTTGATGATTCATGGGGTAGATTTACTACTGAAAATTTTCGTGGTTTTTCGAATGAATGAGTATTGAAACGATCATACACATCTTGAAAGTTAGTAATGATCTGACCAAATGAGAAACTTTGACACATCCCCATCTGCCTCACATAAGGTCTTGCTTTTGATGGGTTCTCTCACCTAACAAAGTGTCTTTTCTCACTAATGATAGTACTCTGAACTCCAATAGAAGAGCCCTATCTAAAAGACCGGTATGATAGATAAGAGAACCTCTCAAGCTTAAGTACCACTCTATACTCTATTAATTCTCAGGATCGTGACATTACTCCATCCCTGGTGAGTCTGATGTCCATAGACGCTTCACGCTTTGATAGCATCACCCGACTCACCTTGGGCACCAAGTGTAGTCCCTCTTTCTAAGTAGCTCTTCAATACGCACCGCCTCAATGAAAGCATCACGATAGTTACTCAAGCCTACTAGGAGAGCTTCAACCCAAAAGATCGCCGGAGGAAGAGAGAACCTCAAGGCTGGCAACCGCCCTGACCCACCTTTGGGGCATCGTGTAGCTCTCTTCCAAATAGCCCTTTCCCTCAACGCATCGGCTCTCAATGTAAATATCAATTATAGGTATCCAAGCCTAATAGGAGAGTCCAACCCAAAAGACCGATCTTATAGGTAAAAGAACCTTTCAAGCTTAAGTACACTCAACACATATGGAACCAATTTTGGATCGTATTAAACTTTTTCTTAATAGATTCCAGAGCATATCACTTTCTCGCTTACTGATGTTCATAGATGAGAAACTTTTCTTTCATTTTGTCATGAGGCCTCGTCTCGATCTTTTTCAACTCATGGCATTCATTCCCGCCCCAACTCTCAAAGAAGCCATTGATGACTCGAATGGCCGTGATCCTGAGATTCAAATAACCCAGAGAACCTAAGCCTCCTTCCGTTACCTTTCGAGGTGACGGCTATGGCGATTTATTGTGTGAGGCTCGATGGTAACATATATAGAATATGATTTTTTCATCTTTGCCGTCTAAACTTTTGAAATCCTTTGCTCTCATTGGCCATAGACTTCATGTATTACGTGAACACCGATCTTTTGACAGATTCCAACGTGATCGCAAAGTCTTCACTGTATCACTTCGACCTACTGGGAACCCCAAAAGTACTAGGGGAAAGGAAAAACGCATGAAAATGATTTATGCTTCTAGAGGTTTCATGTGAAGAATATAAAAGAAAATCAAATGTAATCAAAATTCTTCAAAACCTTGCATATTTTAAATTTCTTAGTCCGTTTATAGAGAGAAACAAAATAAAATAAGTTTTGATTGCATGCCAATGTGATCACAAAGTTCCTTTGCTGTATGTATCACTTGAGCCCGCTTGGAACCTGAAAGTACCAAGGAAAGTAAAAAAGCTAAGAAAATTATTTTTCCTTATGTTTCTGCTTATAGTGAAAATGATAAAAGGAAAATTCAAAATGTATGACTCAAAATTCTTCAAACTTTTTATCAAAAAAACAAAATGTTTTTTTAAACTTCTTTAGTCTTTATAGATAAAAAGAAAACAGCAAAATAAGTTTGAATAAAAACTTATAAAATTAATGTATTGAGTTCAAACGTATTTTATATTTTCTCCCACTTTCCTTTATTTTCTCACCATTTTCTTTCTGCAAAATAAATGTAAAATCTAAAGATACTAAACAAGAAAAATAACAAGAACATAGCACTTACATGGTTCAGCCATGGATTGACCTAATGTCCTCGACATAAGGAGACTATTTTACTGGACACGCTTTCAAGTACATAATACCGAAACCCTAAACACACATAATAGCAGTGGAGAGAGAACCTTAATTAAACCGAGTCGCTCCACCTGATCAAGTTCATATCAGATAGCGGCTTCATCCTCCGTCACCACCACAAATCTCACACAAAATCCTTTTCGGGTTGAGCTACCAAAATATTTTTGGTCGGATCATAATTCAGGTCACCACAAAATTCAAGTCATTTAACACTTTCCTTAGTACTTTTCAAGATCCAAACGGAGCCTGCCTTGATGTCTTATGACCTTATTACATCTAAATAACAGCATTCTGCTGATCTAACAAACAAACTACTCCTATCATTCTGTTCTTGCCATGATCTCTCACAGATGCGCGCGGTGCTTCTTCAGCTACAACTTCAAACATACCTAGTAGTGTCAATTTAGATAAACGAGGAAGCAAATGAATATTGGGAGAGGAGGAATCTTGAAAGTTCAGCATTTAGCTTCAAAGTAGCAAGATCATCTATTCAACATATTATCTCATGTGGCTATCAGCAGCCCTTCTTGGGTTTATTACGTTACATTGAGTTCTTTGTCAGGCCAGAGGAACATGAAGGAGTCCAAAATGATTCCTAGGCAGTTATAGGAAAACAGTTCCCATCCTCTAGTTTGTGATTGGTTTGAGACCGAGATGCATAAGACTTTACTTAATATTGAATATAATTTTTTTCAATTTTATGCTAACAAGATTTCACAAGATGTTGTTTGTTTTTGGCTTCTAATGGATTTAACGATGTTAGATATCCTCTATTATGTAAAAGTGGTGTTTTTTGTTTTGGAAGATGATTTTTATTTAGATTTTTTTATAGAAAATTAAAGCACACATATAAATCATGAAAAGGTTAAAAACAAATAGGTTGAATACTAAAAAGCGAATTGTTTTAGTGAACTCCTTCAATTTGTTCACTTGAACCAAAGATTACAGCAAGTGTGGTGTTTCTAAGTTCTATATTTTTCCTGTAGTATCTCTCACCTAATTACCAAAATTCTTTTACTTAAGCTCGTAAAATACTTGAATTTGACTAATAGTTAATCGAGTCAAGCTGCGTCGAGTTTCAGTATCATAATAGCCGACTCAAGCTGCTCGCAAGCTTAATTGAGCTTTATTATTTTATTAATTGGGTCGAACTTGAGTCGATTTCGAGTTGAGTCGATTTCGAGTATAAATATTTGGCTATTAATGAATTTGACTGAGTTTATCGGACTCCACAGCTTCAACTCATTTTTTGAGCCAAGTTTCAAACTTATGAAAAAACTCGATCGTTCTGTTTCGAGTTTTTTCACTCATCAGAAGCTCCACTCCTGAATCTCTCAGATCGTATCAACTCAACTCGATTACAACCCTACTCAAAGCTAGTACACTCCACACCATATGCGGCAGTTGAAACCAAGGCTTTGCTAATGTTATTAGGGATACGTAATTTACCATGAGACTTGAATACAAGCATCTTGGGGAAAATCAAGTTGTTATTGAAAATCTCTCCCAAAATTATATGCTGGGCATACACCACAAGATTCCATTTTCCATCATTTTAGGCATGATGCACCTGAAGGGCAGTGATCACCCTACACATGGCAAAATTGGTCCAAGAGAAGAGAAAAAGAAAAGAAAATTATAATATTGTCCTTAAATTAATAATGTCATGCTACAAGGCTTAGTTTGGGCTGTAATGAGTCACATACTCTTATAAATACATAGTACCTAATAGTTCCCATGTTGCCTGTGAATAATCTGTCTTTCCATTGCCATGTGAGAGAAGCTTTCATATATTTTTTTGATAACTGTGATGACTATCAGCTATGCCAAGACTTCGATCACAATCTCACTTGCAGACCTAAAATTAATAATTGGGTACACCTCTTAGTGACTCTAAAAAGGACCTCGAACTAAATACTCATATTAAGGAATCCCCAATTCTCAATGTCTTACACCAATTGAGCTACTCCTCAAAGATTTATGGGAGTGTGCTCTCTTTCTTTTGATAATCCATGGGGATGCCTGGCTACCAGATACACTCTCGACTAATTCCATTATGACCCTAAAATTAACAGCTAGGTAAAACCTCCAACAATTTTGAGGGGACTCGAATCAGTGACTATTGGGTAACCTCAACCCAATGCCTTAAACTTCAATTGATACTTCGGTTTCACAGAGAGGGAAGCCATGGAAACCCAGAAAGTTGTAAAATGCAGCCGGGGCGCCGATATACAACTGGGTGGACAAATTCATGTATTAATGGTTTAAACAATGACATAATCTGACATGGTGTTCATCAAATATCAAACATGTCTTCGATGGAGAAAGGAACCAAAGAGAAAGCCAGTCATTTACTATATATATATATATACAATAAGAAAGCAAATAATTTTTTAATGTATGGGAAAGTTAATTAAGTGTAAATATAGGTATTCCAAATTTTCCTGTTGAGTCAATCTTATGGTTAGACAGCTTTCACCTTCATGAGCGTTCACTATGGCGGGACAAAGAAGCTGCTGCTAACATGCTGATCATGCTCTACATATTGATAGCTTTTATGAAGGCCATCCAATTGCTCACTCTGAACTTTCCATTCTCTAAATTCGAATGAAATGCCTTTCCCAAGTGAATTCCAAAATATAGAAAACACTGGATTTCAACTGTTACATCTCACATCGAATATGGGAGAAACTCTCTGACACTATATAAGCATGAGCTCTTCTCAACCTAGTACACGTGTTTTAAAGCTCGCATGCGCCCTTTTGTACGGTTAACAATATCCACACATGGGATCGTGTCATACATCAACCACGGAGAGATTCTAACACAGCAGATGGTGCTTTATCATGATTTGTACGAATGCCTGAAAATACTTGGGTAAAAATGTCATACTCATTGAAGAACACATCCAAAGTTGTCTTGTATGAAAGTTCAACTACTTCAAATTCAATCCACCATTCCTTGACCTTCCTGATGCACCATATACATTAAAACAGGATTAGTCTATGGAAATGGTATGAGAGAAATTCACACTATTTTTTTAATTTTGGCACAAAAATTTTATTTCTAAATTTTTAGATTTAAAGTCCTATAGGTAAGATAACTAAAAACTGAACACACATTCTGCCATCAGTTGGAGGTTATAATAACTTAATAAGAAGTACAGCATCATAAATATAGTTAAGTGTACAATGACCAAGACTTCATTCATATAATAAAACATAGATTTTGTCCTCATTGAACTTAAGTTATAAATGCTTGTAAAAGGACCAGTGCAGATTCACATACATAGTTTTAAAGTGGCATGGCTGTGGATGGAATGTGATTCTTCTAAATGCATAAATCCCACTTGTAAAATATGATTCAAAGTATGATTATATTAATAAAAAAAACTAAAGATTCCTAATATTTAAAGAAAATTCCAATGAAAAAAGTAGTGAAATGACATAAATTTCAATATATAATTAGAAATTTCAAGAATAAAAGTGTCGTTGTTATTATATATGCGCTTCCAATGCACTTGATGCTCCTAAAGCTAAAACCACCTCAAACTCTTCCTAAAAGCTCCTAAACTTGTAAATTCCCAAGTTGAATATGAATATCATGTCTTTTAACACCCTCCCTCATGTGTCTCGTACCCGCATGTGAAGAGTCAAACAAACCAAACAAAGTCCTTCATAGACTTTCAAATCAACAAATAGGGAATAAATTGCAGAAGAAAGAGGTCTCAAACCCCTCTTGTCAGACCAAACTCTGATACCATATTAAACGACCAACTCTCCTAAAAGTTCAAGCTTGTAGGACTCGAGTTTAACATGAATATCATGTCTTTTAACACTTGAAACATAACCACATATGGTTGCCTTGAGCCCAGGCAGCACACACTCCTTAAGCACGCCAAACTATGATTACTTATGTGCATGCGAATCCGCAAACACACACATAAAAGATGGGTGGTCTAGATACTTACAATGGTGGTGCTTGCCAAGTCATTTGTTCTGATCTCAACCAACCCTTCATATTTCACTTCATCTGAATCCACTCATTACATAATCTGGCAGTATCCTCTTTTGCCAAACAGCAAGCAGTATGAGCTTCCCAATTCTTGTGTATGGGAGACACGATCGTACTGATAAAGTTTATCATTTATTCTAAATATTTTTGTAAAGATAAGATTATGAAGATCGCAGATCATAATTTTTAACGACGCCATAATATTCTACCAGGTTGTGTTTACAGGCGGTAATCCGGCTCACATACTGGCCAAAAGATAATCGCTTCATCCCATAAATGAGAGCTCTTTGAACTGCAAACAGAAAGGTGCTTTCCACTCTTAAAGTTAAAGCATTAGAAAGATATTTTCAGCATAAGTAGTCGGTTACGCGCTCAAAGATATGGAAAAATTAAAGAACAGAATGAAGCAGGTTTGCATGCATTTGGGAGCAGGGAATATCCTCTCCCACAATTCAGCAAATTGAAGAATACGTGGCAAATGTCCAATTCGTTTGCTGAAATTTTGAGTCAAAACATTTCAAATTCCAGGAAGAGCAAAAACTGAACCATTTGTTATGTTGAAAAGAAATGACGCCACTTAATTACAACATTTCCCACCCCCAAACATAAGGAATACAATTCAAACAAAGAATATAATACAAGATGAGTAAACAATTCTTCCACACGTAGGTCTTGAGAGATTCTTCGCTTTCGATTTCTCTTAGTTTTTCTTTTGGGGTCCCTGAAAATGCTAAAGCTGTGAATCTCTCAACCCCACCACCTCGCCAGGCCAAACTGGAATTGGTGTCAGAAAGTAGTTGATAAAGATTTTGATGAACATATTGCTGAGCACAGGCCTTAAATTGTCATCTCATAGATAACCAGAGGACCCGGGATTTTGGAGATAATGATGTATGATGGGGAGAATATTGAATGATACTGAGGTAGGAGTTACAGAACAGATGATGATCTGTTTGAGGAAACATGAGGAATCCACATCTTCCCAAGCTTCAGAAACAGACTTGCAACCGGAATGTTAGTGAAATCGATTCTGCACCATCCCCAAACAACTCATTGCACCAAATTCATAAACAGATTGCTACTCTCTTCACATCCAGGTGAATGCTTGTTTCAGTTAGATACTTCACCAGTCCACCTTCAAGACTTCCAGGTGTCCCCAATACATAAGATCCAGGTGTTCGTGGTGAGTGTTTATGTTAGAGTATCAGCTTGGTGAAGTCATGAAAGTACATGATGCATTGTCACTTTGGGAAAGCACCCTGAAATGAGAACACTGATCCGCCGGTGGGTGCACACTTAACAATCATTCCCCAGAATGATTTGGTCGTTAAAAAACAAACGTCAGGAACAGTCTTACTCCACTGAAACAAAGGATGCTCGGTGTGCTCAGCACAATATTTTGTAATGATCAATGTGATCCATATTCCAGCCTCTGTTTTCAGTTTTTAGAAAATGTATTTCAGTATTATGTGTCATTTTCATTTTCTTTTTCCTGCTTCTGAAAGCAGACAACATTTCCCATGTCCCTCACTGAACAGGCCTAAAACTTTCCCCACAACATTGTCAAGAATTTCTGAAAAGTACCACCACAAAAAAAAGGATAAAATCAGAACCATACTAAAATGAAATAGTAGCATTTAGTATGTCATAAAAGATTCGTAGGTCATAACATAACAAAAAAGAGAAATAATCAGATTTATGGAAAAAGCAATATTGTTGTGAGTTCAAAGCCATAAAATCTGGTTATGTTAATCTTCACCTTGAGTCTAAACATATGAAAATAATCATAACTATTCTCCAACTTTCTTCAAAATATATGGAATCAGGCTAAAAACAATTGTCAATGAGGTGTTTAGTTAATTCAACCAGCTGCTGTCCAAGGTCTGTCAATCCAATGATTTACAGGATGTTAGTAGGCACTTTTTCGAAGAGGCACACAGAATCCACCTCACTGGTTGTAATGCTGAGTGATGCCTCGCAAATTAGTCGCATTTTAAGCGACTGGTCCTTTCGCCTCCGGCCTGGTGAGGTGATAGCTCTTTCCGCAGATAATGCAACTTGGGCCCATGTAATATAGCCGTTGGGAGGCAACTTAGGCTAAGGATTTGACCCCAAATCAACAAAGGAGGGCATGGAGGTTGCCAAACAGATACGCACATGTGCAGTATGCGTAGAGAGAAACAGGAGATCATCTACTCACATTGCCCAAATGCAAAAGTATATACAGTAGAGATGGAAAGGATAGAACAGCTTTGAGGATAAAAAAATCTTTTTAATATCTTTATGGGATTAAGTTAATGTGTATATGAGGGTTGGATATTTGTAATTCTCTCTTTGTTATAATAGAACTGGTTAGCCCTCAGTATGCTTGTTTTTTGTGTATTCGCCCATTGGTTTTAAAATTTGTATACATCAGTTCTATACCTTAATACAGTCGGCCACTTTCACCTATCCAAAAAAAAAAGAAGATGATCTCATGCATAAGCTGTAAATTGTATATTTCTGTCATAATAAACTAACAAATGAGAATTCGAGTCTTAATCAGCAAGTAATACACGCTAGTATATCACTGCAATGAAAATGAAATTATCCTTGGTAACAAATTTTCAGAAATGAAAAGAGAAGGGAAGAGTGATTGAAGTGGTTACCGTCTAGTCTTTGCCTCATCTTGTTTCCAGCTTCTTAGCCTTCAATATCTACTCCAGCATAATGTTGTTCATATGATCTGGAAGAATGCTCTTCTTCATTTCATTGAGCATCTCAAGTGCTCTATCACGATTTCCACATCTCCTGTGTTCTGCAAAGAGAATCTTATAAGTCACCACATCAGGAGTGATCCCATTCCTTTTCATTTCACCCATCAACATATCAGCCTTATCAAAGCGATTCAACTTGCAATATCCAAATATTAGAGAGGTATAAGTAACAACAGTAAGCAAAATATCTTCGTTTATTTCATTGAACAATGCTGACGCCGCCTTCATGTCCCCATTCCCTGTGTGCAACCAGTTAGAACTGGAGCGTGTAAGAAATATTATCTGGTTCCATACCATTTTCAATCATTTTCTTAAACAGATTACATGCTTCACACATTCTGCCCCTGCGGCAGAATATGTTGGTACGAATTGTATAGGCCACCACATCTGGTGTAACTCCAATCTTAAACATTCTTCTGTATAACATCAATGCCTTTCGTGAGTTTGACTGTTTAGCAAAACCATCTATAAGGGAAAGTTAAAATGACACCATTCCTCTTCAGCATTGAAGGCAAAAGTTCCAATGCTCTTTTCCTACTTTCCTTTGCACAACCCGTTGATGACAGCACTATAGGTAAACAAGTTAGCATTCCCTTGTGTTTGCATTTCATTCATAAGCTTCAGAGCTTCTTCCATGCGGCCTTCCCTGCAATGCACATCAATTATCACATTGCAAGTTGCAATAGTAGGCAGAATTCCATCTTTTAGCATCATATTGAAAAGTTCCAAGGCATTAACCAAGGGCCCCATTTTGCAAAAGCCACGAATCACACTCTCAAAAGTAGAAGGATCAGGAGCCAAATTATTTCCAACCATTCTCCGAGGTGTTTACAGAGAATCCAAAATCCTCCTTGCATACAAAAATCCTTTGATTAAAATGCTGTAAGCAGTTTGGTCATACTATCCGCAGCCCAAAGATCACGGAATATACCTAGTGAAATGTCTGACCGCCTTTTCATGGACACCATGACAATGAGCTATAGAAGAACTAGTATTTGTTCAATGTTACTGCATTTCATTTCCTCACTAAATCAAGACCCCTTTCAACATCTCCCTGTTTGCAAAATCCATGAATCAAAAATGCTGTAAGTATAAACATCAAGAGGTTCCGCAGCTCCTCATTCCTTCTAACACCTTCAAAGTCTATATAGTTTACCTTTTATACAAGCCCTCTGAACCATAGCATTAAAAAACAATAAACATTAACAAGCCCATTTTGTCGATATCAAATCTCGAACAAAAATCCAAAGCACTCAACATTACCAACCCTACAAAGTCCATAAATGTGTGTTACTATATGTTACAACAGTTGGGGTTTCCATTTTCCCCTCCATTTCCTCTAGAAGCTCATCAATGTCTGCCTCCCCAAAATTTCCTTTTACAGTAAGTTCAGCATAATGGTGTAGTGTAAAATATTAGTGCTCTGCCCCTGTGCCTTTCATTTCTTCAAACAAACTCCATAGAAATTCCAATCCACACTGTCTCCCAATGTGGCATTTATGCCAAGAAAACAAGAGTTAATTTTGCTCAATTCCAGCCCAGTTTCCTTAGCTTGCACGAATACATCCAGAGCATGTTCAAAGGCTTGAATTTGGTATGCAAAACCTTAATAAGGTAAAATCACAAACACAACAACTGATCTTGCTGCATCTTTTAGGGCGAACTAAACAAAAATGGAGAACAAATCAGTGTCATGAATTATTTCTTTACAGGGACACTTCAAACAATGTCTGAAGTGAATACAGACTCATGTCCATTCTGCCAAAGCAAACACACAACTTACCATCCT
Organism: Tetrastigma voinierianum; assembly: GCA_016808115.1. Taxonomy (NCBI): domain Eukaryota; kingdom Viridiplantae; phylum Streptophyta; class Magnoliopsida; order Vitales; family Vitaceae; genus Tetrastigma; species Tetrastigma voinierianum. Next base: position 26,204 of record JAEQBH010006448.1, read on the forward strand.
GAATGCATCAATGGAACGAAAACCCATACTTTTCTTTGTTCTGAAACTTCAGTTGCTCAGCCGCTTCCCACCAAAGATTTAAACACCCTGGATCCAAAATACGGTGGAGGTCAACACATGCTTTCTATGAATCCGGGACCGACGATTCCCGCGCTTTCTACCCACAGATTTCTGAACATTAATTTCACCACTGACATCAACTGGGACGACAGCAGGACTATTATCAAACACATGGTCGTCATCCAACAACAACAACGCGGAAGAAGCAGCCGTACCGTACGCTCTAGAGAGGCATTTCAGATCAGAAACAACTCGAAGTTGCAACAAAATTCGTTCGACAAAGCAGAATCTTGCAATTGAACGCATAACTTGAAAGAAAAAATCGGGGTGGTGGTCTTCCTCTTCCCAAAGTCATCGTACGGACACTGCCTCATCCTCAAGTATTGTATGTAGTAAAAAACCAAGGCAGTTCCACCATTGTAGCGCGAGGAGGCAATGTTTTGGAGGAAAATCGTCTAGGTTAGATCAGAGAATGGTTTCTCCAGCGAAGAAATCATGGCTGCTGATTTCCCGTTCCACCACCACCACCGCCGCCGCGGCGAAGCCGCCTTCCATTCCTTCGTCTGCAAACACTATGTAATGTGGGGTAGTAGTTTGTGCCCAAAACCAAAACGGGCTTCTCAAAGCCCATAAAAAGCATTCGTATGTTACTAATCTTTAAAGCAGTCAGAATAGGTAGACTAAATCAAAAATTATCTTACTTCTCATCAGATACGGTTAAACTCAATATCTGGAACCGCTGACAATGGGATTAACTATAAACTGCAAGGTCACTTCAATTAAATGATCTGATTCTATCCCAAGTTAAAAACACTACTGATTAACTCCAACTTTGTGAATCTAATATTTCCTATCGTTGAAAATTAATCCTTACTTTTATATAAAATGTTATTTTTCTAGTTTCATATATTTCATCGCTTTCTCAAAGACAAAGCTTAGGTTATAAGTGCGAGGGGAACAACTCAACCCACCATTTTTCTCAAACTAGCTTTCAAATTTGTTCCTGCTAAAAATAATATATAAACTATGAAATTCTCATACATTTTTATTTACCTTAATTTTGAATTATAACTTTGACATTTTTATTTTTTCTTTTATTATGATGAAATTAATATATATTGTATTTCATACTTTATTTTATTAAAAATTGAGCACATAATATTACATAAATGATATGTGAATTAAAAGTAAATAGTAAAATTTACATGTAATATATTTAATGGTGAATTTGATATAAATATAGAGTTTTCAATATACATATGATATTAAACTAAACAACAAATTTAATCACCCCAATTTAAAAACTTCATTACATTGAACTCTAACCAACAAACCTCTGATAACCATAATCTCATAAATTGCAGGTTATATGTAGACAAAAAACTGAAAAAAATCACCTATCCCTACTGAATCAATCCAGATACTAGGGTCATGAAAGATCATTCCTTTTCTTCCACACTAGGTTTCACGACAAACAACCTGGCCTCATGAGCAGTTTTATGATGTGCATGTAGAGAGAATGATACGAAAGGTGATGGTCAAGACCAATCAGATCACCAAAAAACTCAATCACTAGCTTTTTGGTTTTGGAAAGACATGCAAAATTCTAAAAATCTGGTCTGATCTAATTAAGGTTTTCAACCAAAGATTTTTTAGTTAACCATTTTTTCGGTTAATCGTATATAGGTTTTTTGGCTGAACTAAAATAAAAATAAATGAATTTACAGAATCAGAATCACATATGTTTAGAGTTCAATATAATGCTTAATATTATAAATAATATTAAAATACAAAGAAAAAAAAAGAATAAATTATAATCTTAGTCTGAGCTGAGGATCTATGATTATTTTGAGTGCACCTTCACACATCCAATAATATGAGAAACACATTAAAACAAATCATTATTTAGATTATATTTTAAACTCTGGTTTATATTGAAAACTTAACTCAAACTTTATAGATTTAGATAATAACTCAACCTGAACCTTGAATTCATTCCCACCAATCATTTTTCAATCTTCTAATTTCAGTTTGTCATGGTCGTTCGATTTCTCTCTGGTTTGATTCAGTTAATAAATGAAACAACCATCAGATTCTCTATTCAACTGCATATTCATCATCTGAATGCACTCCCAATATAGCAATATGATATAATATATATCCTCTTTAATGACAACTTCTGTTTTTTTTTACTTTATTCTTTTTCCTGCAGACATATCACCCGATAGCTAAGCTAAAGATTTTACCAGCAACCAAACAAGTAAAAGAGAAATGTACAATCAATCAATCAATCCCCAACTGAAGAATAATCAAGCAGACAGAATATTCTGCATTTGCAATAGAGGATGTATTGTATCTATCATCATCACCCAGAAACCGAAATTGAGAATGTTGCTTCTGGTAAAAGCTTCAAGCCATAATCTCAGCTGCAACCAGGGTGCAGTTAATCACCAAACATATCGGTTCTCCCCTTCGAATAGCTTTCTGGTTGTCGATGCAGAAGCTTAAGTCTGTGTGGTGCTGCTTACAGCCCTTGGGGCCGAAATGCTTGGAGCCGCGCCTCACGACTTCTTTGCATAAGTAACAGTAATGGCTATGGCATGCCCAACAGTAGATGCGATTGTTATTGTCTTCCTGTAACAAAAATACAAAGGGTAGGAGGGAAACAGAGAGCTTCATCAGTTTAATGTAGATGCAATCAGATGTAGTGAATATATCTTTACAAATGCTATATCGATGATATCCAGCGAGGCTGTGTTGTAGTTATGGGACTTGCTCTTAACCAGAAAGCTGCAAAAACTAGGTTTGAATGGTTTATTTAGAGACAGACCCAGCTAGGTACGGGTCAAAATATCAGGTATATGCATACTTCCTATTCAGGAACAACAATACATTTCTGAGCACAAGGTGTGGCTTTTTTGTGGTGGCTGAGAGACGCACCATATGTTATGATTTTTATGATGGTTGTTTCCTATTTTTACATGATTTTCTCAAGAATTCTTTTACAGTTGAAGATTTTACTTCTCTTCTCCTCTTCTATAGGGATTATGGTAGTTGGGAGGTTAGGTTTTTAGTTGAAACATGGTATAAATGGGGTCGAGGGGCTGAAATCTCTCGAAAATTCGCACTCCTGTACTAAAAACATGTTTATTTGCATCAGATACAATTTCTTAACTCAATAAAATAAATTTAATCAAAACTATCGCCGCTTTTGGTCTCGTTATCGGAAAACGCCTGTGGCTTCTATGTAGCCCAAAATGGAAGAAGAAGAAAAGTCGTTTTGGTTTGTTTGAAGAAACCAAACGGTTGTTTTGTCTCTCGCATTTGAAAGGCCTTAGGGCTTCTCTACGTAGCCCAACGGAAAAGAAAATGGAAGAAGAAGTCGCTTTGTCCGCTGGGTAGTGCAAATACAGGCACCAAAACGATGCCGCTAGTGGTCCCGATGGAAAAAGCCTTATATTTAAGGCTGCTACCAACTTGCAAAGAAAATGGAGAAGAAGAAGAAGAAAGAAAGAAAGACTCCCGGCGCTTGTGTGGTCGCCGGGAGTGGTGGCACCTCAGGCTACACACCTAAAGTAGTTTTATTAACTATGGAAACAATAAAAATAATGCATATGGAGGATGAATGGCATGGAAATAGAATTTTTCTTTCTTCCCTTTTGCTGCGAGCGATTTTCTCTTAGTCCTCACAAATTAAAAGAACAGACAACGGTTCTTAAGACACGAATTACTTCTCTTTGCTTAGATTGTTAAGGTGGGACTGGTTTTCATTCTTCAATCTAAACTTGTTTCTAAGAAAGAATGAATTTTAACGAGATTTTTTTTTTTCAATAATGATATACAAAAAAAAAAAGACCGATATACCAAATTGTTTAAGAGCCACTAACCGGTACTTAAAAACATACCAAATCACAACCGACAAAATGCTTAATTCTAGGCTTTATGCACAACCACACTCCTAGCGAGAACTTATAACGCCTCGCCTTTCTACATAATGCTACTACCAAAGAGATTGCTTATAGACTATAACTTCTTTTTCAAACACTTTATCTCTCTGAATTTTTAATTATATATTGAAAATTTTGAAGTATTTCACATTTTTTTTTCATTGAATCATATTTCTTATAAAATTTCACAAGACTGGTATCATAATTCATCATGAAAACTGCAAAGCTTTATAAAAGCAACTTCTTTGACATACATAAAAGTCCAGAACAAAACAGGAGCCAGAATGATGTGTCCGACTACTCCTTTGACATTGATGAGTACACACAGCATGCAAGACCGCTTAATAGCAAGAGTTCAGTCAACTGACCACAGTTTTTAAGAGATTAACCTCCTGTGTTCCAGTTCGACCTATTTCTGTCAAAGTTCATTTGCTCGCTTCAATGAGTTCAAACCTAATGAGTCTTATAAAACAGGTATGAAGAGTTTACCCAGAATGTTTAAATTGAGAATCAATCTAATGTTCATATCCAGTAATAGCCTGGTTACAGAGATATGAAAAAGTCTCGGCCACAGAGTTATTATAATATTTGTTAAATCTTCTGGTTAGAAATCGCTATCTTTAAAATGGAACATTACGCCACTGAGTATTTGCTCTTGAGACAAAGGAAGATTCGCTGATCGTCAAGCCCTTTTCCCGCTGTTCTATTCCTTCAGTTGAGATGAATGCTGCTCTGAAAATAAAAAACATGATTTTCGTACCTATGAGTACTCATGGTAGTTACTCATGAATTTGTATATAAAACAGGAGCAAAGGCCCTAAAGGACATGGCAACAACTCGGATATAAATATGAACAAAGTAAGCCAAGCACCAAGTTCAAGCCAAGAGAAGAACAAACTGGGCACCGCATGCTTAAAGTAAGCTCCCACTGTGACTATTAGAGTGATCATGAAGACATTACAAGCAAGTGTCTCATGTACTTAAAGCCTGTGCGCCACCACTTCCCGGCGTAGCGCCTCGTCTTGATACTTCTCAGTTTCTTTTTTTTTCTTTTTCTTCTTCTCCTTCTCTTTCACTCTCTATTTTCTCTCGCTCGTGGGCTATAGAGCTTCCAAAGGCTTTTCTTCGTAATGCAGACAAAATATGCTGTTTCAACTTTATATTTTTTTTCTTTTAAAACAGAGCAAAACCACATCGTTTTGAGTTTGCACTGAAGTTTTTTAAAAGTTTATGGTGCACCAAAACGACGCCGCTTAAGTCCCAATACCGATTAAATTCGCCCTCCAACCCTAATCACACAGCCAGTCTCCAAAAACTAACTAAATGATACAAATTGTAAGAAAGCCATGGAAAACAGAAATGAAATCACTATAAAAATATTTCACATATGGCGCTTCTATTTAAAAGTTCACGTCACAATCTCAAGAGTCTTTGTGCCTCTGACACACAGGCTCTCTAAATGTAACTGATGATATCCAATCACAATCTAATACCTATCTCACTAGCATTACCCACATAATGTCCATTAAAGTTTTTGAATTTCACTACATATCGGAGTAATGTTTAAATCAATCATAACTTTCTTTTCTTTAATCTGATTGAGTAGCAAACACTCTTCACTGGAAGCACAAAAGATACAAAGTGATCCCAAAATGTGATCGAGGCCCATGAAGAAGAGAAAAAGTAACCAAGTTGTAGAATTCAAAGAAATTTCTACCACAGAAAGTCCATTATGTCGAGGAAAATACCAGTAACAATCTATACTAATAATATGACATGATCTCCATTACTGGTTTCACACAACAAGGTAGAGTGGTACTTAAACTTGATGGGTTTTCCACCTAATAGGCAATTGGTCAGGGGCCTTCCATCGGGGCTTAGGTACTCCATCACTCATCCCAGCCAACTGGCAGAAGCAAGAGGGCTACCCGGGAGTGGCTTCCCGAATAGGCTTCTGAAAGAGGGCTACCTGGAAGAGAGCTACTCGATGCACCAAAGGTGGGCTCGGAATGAATGCTAGCTAGAGTGTGAGCCACCCAGAGTGAATATTGTCTGTGGACGTCCAGTTTCTCAAGGGGTATAGAATGATACGATCCCACATCAGTTCCACACCTATTAGGCTAGTCTTTTAAGTTGAGCTCTTCTATTGTGTTTGGGTACCTATCATAATAATAATAATAATACCAGACAACTATTAATACTACCACCATTACTACTACTATAGCAATTATCAATCCAAAATGCAGAAATGGAATCTCAAGGATGGCCATTAACCAGCACATTTACCTGCAAGATCTGAAGCTTCACTTCTGGTGTCAAGCATTCTAATCCCACATGGCGCCGCCCGACAATTGTACGTAAGCTAAAGAAGCACCTTCAGTGTCGTGGCACTGGGCTCTCATCCTCTTATGCAGATTGTTTCACATTCATAATAGGTTACATCAGACATGGCACTCAAGGGCTTTCTGCACATTAAAAGACTCCACGTCACAAATTCTTCCTCACCAAGCAATCGCTTCAATAGAACAGGTGGAATCATTCCCTGCATTTGTTTCCTGACAAAGAAGCCAGGTTTACAGTGCCTTCCTTTACATGCATTCAGAATACGTTTTTCATGCATTTCCAGCAGAAGAAATGCTGGCATGGCACTTGACGACCCAGTACCTGGTCAGGCCAGATGTTTTGAGAGAAAAATAATATAAAAATCATTTTAAAATAATAGAAATAATATCATGAATCATGATCATGCAGACGCTTGGTACCACGGGGCAACCACCCATATAGTTCTTTTTTTTTCCTCCTCAAAAATACCAATGAGCAGATATGTGTGTGTATTTGGCTCTAAGCTTGAAGTGAAAGAAAAAAAAAAAAAGAACAAAATAGTTTTCATTTAAAAATAAAATATTATATAATCAGAGGTAATATACCAAACCAACATCACACATCTCCAAAGAAAAAGCAAAAATTCAACTCTAATATGAAGATTTAAGTCAAGAACTCCTAAAGTTTCTAAGTTCTCGCTTGGGCCAATTTAAAAATTTTCAACTCTATCTAAATTCAGAATGCTGTACTAATGCATTCTAATCTTTAGTTTTCTGTTTTCAGAAAATACTGCTGCATTGAATTTTTGTTGAAAATACGTTTTCATTAACTCATTGGCTGAATTTGGTTGAATTTAACAAACAAGGAAACAACTTTTATCTGCTTTCCGATTCATATATAAATGTTAAAATAAATAATCTATTTTCTTTGTTTTCAAATTTTGTTTTCGCTCTTATTCTCAGAATTCAAACGCTGCTTTTCTTTGTTCGAAAGTTCAATACGCAAAAACAGAAAATTTTCACCTACTAACAATGTGGCCTTAACATTCGAAACTTAAAATAAGTTGATTAATTCATTTAACATGGCAAAAAGTTTGCATGCCAGAAAATGTGAAAGCCGCCTTTCAAGTGAACTGTAGGATAACATAGAACTTGACTTTGTTTCAAAAAAGTCTAAACTCCAACCACATGAATCTTTTTTAGAATATATCACGTAAGGTCAATTTTTTTTTGCCTGGGAAACGCCTGTGCGCACTTTTATTCTTAACCCAAAGGAGTGCTGCTGAAAATCCTGAATAGATGTTATTTGTGCAAAAAGAGATACATTCTTCTTTTGCAACAAGGCAAGAATGTTGTGGAACTTCATTTACTCCCTTTTTAGTGTGCGGTCGGTTTTGCATTCCTCAGTTGGAGGGTATCTTTTAGGTTGGCACGACTCTTTTGTAGGGAAAAAAATGGAAGAAAGCATGGAGGGCACACCCTTTTGCTTACTTATTATCTTCTTTTGCCCTTACTGGGAGATGGCATGAAGGAAATGCAAACTCGATGGAAGAGCAATAAACAATATGATCAAGGATGCCAAAAGGTTAAAGTCCAGCAAGACATACAAAACTAATAGCAGTTGAGGAAGAGACATGGACCTAATTTCTAACAAATAATAAATGAGACAGTGGTGGATTGCTTGTAAGATTGGACATGTATCACATTGTGGTTTAACTTTCGCTTCCCTCAAAAGATCAAGGCAGAAGGAAGCCTGTCTAGGCGAATGAAGTTCAGAAAAAACTATTTTCACAAACTACCACAGATAATTTATAGAACTACTGCAAACAGCAGAAAACCGGCTTGAGTTTTTGACAAAACGATTTACTGCCATTATTGTGGCAAGTCAGTATGATTTGCTTCCCTGTATTCAGAACCACCGTCTAGAAAGACCGGAAAATTCTTAGATTAGTAATTAATATCCAAACTAGAGGCAAAATAAATATTTCATAATCTTGACATGGTAGGTTCCAAGTTCAAGTCCTAACAAGGAAAAACTAAAAAAATGTTAGACGAAGATTTCGTTTCATATTTCATTTTGGCAAACAATCCAAACACATAAATGGATAAGAAATGGAATTGATATTCCCATTCCCATTTTCTATTCAAATATAGCCAGAAGATGGTTGCAGATGAAAGCACATAAACTGAAGTTACAATTTTCTTTAACTTTTTTTTGGGAGTAGAAATCACGAAAGTTAAAGAATATCAACATCTAAAGAATATCAAAGGTTAAAGGATACCTGCATATTCAGTGAAACAGATGCAGCATTCATGAAAGTTATTGGAGAAGTTCTCATAAAGTTTATCATTTATAACTCTTAATTAAAGGAATATCAGTATCTAGAAACACTGTGGTAAATTGCAGCCTATCTTCAGAGCCCTACCACTTGCAATAAGGACCAAGAACTATTTCTTTATCAAATCCAAGATAAGAAAGACATGAACCATTTAGCCATTCCACCCACTGGTATACGATTTCCTGTCCTGGCTGTTCCTTCCATTTTGCATCCAGCATAGAGCAGAGTTTGGATATATTAATGGAATCCAACCACTGAACAGAAATGGTAAAATAAGGAGAAATGACTAAATTATGGATTTGGGTTGAGTACATCTCATATATTAATAACACAGATTGGTGGGAGATGGTGGACACATTAGAAAATGAAGACTCATTGAATCATCACTTTCAGTAAGGCTACTTGATGAATTTAGCTTTGCAGTTACAGTAAGTTCACCCGGAACTTCGACATGTACATGGATCTGCAAAATAATAGCAAAAGGTTTATTTTGGTGTTCAACTGTTTACCTCTTGACAGATACGATACAAAAGGTTTTTGGTGATAGCAATACCTGAAAAGATTGCAGTCCTTGCTGCCTATCAAGGATAAAGACATTGTCACCATATATGGACTGCATAGCAAGTAACTGCAAAGCAGAGTCGGAGATCAGAAGAGATAGAACGAAAAACAATCATACTTTCTAACCATCTTGTAGAGAAGGTTTATTTCAACTCAATAATCAGATTAAATAGTAACAAAGAAGTTATGTTATCAGCCAGTATGGTATTATATGTAATCAGAGCCACAGTTCTTGGGTTGCTCACAGTGGTTGCGAGTCCCCCTTAGGGTGTTGGAGGTTTACCGGCTCTTAGCTGGTATCCCAGGGATTAGTTGAGTGTGTGTAAGCTGGCCTGGAAATTGGAGTCGGATGTATGCCTCTTCTTATTTACTTTTTCAAAACCAGGAAAATCCTTGAAACTTGTATATTTATCAGCAGATACAGAAAAATCAAATTTGGAGACTTCTAGTTCCTGGAACCTCGTCCTCCTGCAACTAGGCATTGATTTTTTGCTGATCACTCGCTTGTTCCAGCTCTTACCCCATTTTCGCTTCTCTAATACACTCCCGATATCATCAACATCATCGATCAAGTCAGAATCCTCAACCACCTCTTCACTCAAATCAGCCTGCTCCTTTCTTTGACCTTCTCCTTCTTCTTCTCCTCCTCCCTGTTTTTGTTCATCCACTCGCTCTTGTTCCTTAACCTCACTACAAGAACTCGAAGACCCCACTTCGGATTTCTTGACAAACATGGTTTTGGCGACATGGGCCCGCCCCTTCCGCGATACCCACTTGGAGTTTGGGGTTTTCGGATTTAGTTAGTAGGGCGGGAATGGAGTTGTGGGGTTGGAGATTTTCTGGTGAAGAGCTCTTGGATTCGTTCTGATTGTGAAGTGTTCAGTCTCAAGAATCGTCTGAGCGGTCTTGTTTTCCTCCTGTTCTGCCCCTTCCCATGGTGGCTCTGTTAACACAGAGACGAACTCAGAGAGGCGGAGGTTTGGTCGACTCACACAATTCAATTTTGCACGACATTGTTAATTGAGAATGTAAAGAAGTATAAATGCATGAGGAAACTACCCAAAAAGAAAAATGCTAATTTAAAACATTGGTGATTTTTTTGGTTTGGGTTTAATTCGGTTCGATCATCTCTTTCCCCTCTTAACGGTAAACCGATAACTTTTTCGATTCACTGTGTTTTATAACTTGTACAACTCCCTGTTTTTTGTAAGCAAAACCCTGTCCTTTAACAAAATCATCGGTATTCTTAATTGAAAATAAGACCCAAATCATGACATATATATGTATCAACTCTGAAGCCCAAATAAGGCCCAAAGAAAATAAATTAAATGTAAAATCCTAAATTAGACCTAACAAAGTTTGACACGATCTATGAACCTAGCACGATTTTTGTGTATTTGGATTGAGTATAATTATATTTACTATTGAATTCGTATTGAAACTGCATGCTTCGTTTAATGAGCAATTATATTAAATGCCCAAATCCAGGATAACGCAGGTGTGAAATTGATCTGTTTAGTTATTATATAAATTATTTAATACAAGTGCTTATAGCAATATGTTATTTGTGTTAAATATTGATAGATTAGTTATATAAATTATATTATTAATTTAAATATGTACGATTAATAAACAAGTTATGCATGTCGTGTAGTATTATTCAATTAATAATTTGATCATATTTGAATTTGTTAATTTTGACACGATTCTTATTCGTGTCATGTTCGGATTAGCAAAACAAAATACTATATGTTGACCACAACATCGACACAAATCACACTCATTATCTAAATCATGCTATTAGACATTTACAAATCCCAATAATCTATGAAACCAACAACTATTAAATCAATTAAATTACTAATTATCAAACTCAAAAAATGATTAATGAACTCAATAAAATCTAAGCCAACAAAGTTAAATCATTAATATATATATATATATATATATATATATATATATATATATATATATATATATATATATATATATCCAAATCCAGTAATACAAAGGCATAAATAGTGAAAGATAGCCCAAATAATGAAACTCAAGAAATCAAGAATATTTATTATAAAATAAATAAATGATGAAAAAATATCTTAATTGAAAACTGTTACATTTAATTGGAAACAATTTCGTCGTCTTTTACGTAAGAGCAACATGGGTCATGTTACATTTTGATTTGACAACTGTTATTTTATTACATATGTCTTATATAGTATGGTTTGATAAGATTGAATGATATTTTTTTATTTAGATATTAGTAAACATATTTCATTTGTGACACTAATATCTTAATAACACGTGTTTGCTAAGTGGTTTTACCATTCTATACTCTTATAAAAATTTGACTAATGCTTTTAATGAAAATGTTTTGAGAAATTATTTAACAAACATTGCTTACTGCATCAGCGCATTAAAAATAAGTATAGATGAAAATCTTAAATTCTGCTTAAGCGCAATTGGGAAATTCTCTGTCTGGCTGTCTTCGTCTGTTTTTGTTACGCCGTTTTTATTTTGCGATTTATTTGTGATGGGAAGTGTGTTCGTTTAAACAAATAGTGAGAATAGGCGAGAATGACGTTGAAAAATAGTGAGAATGACGTTGAAATTAGCTTTGAAACGGTGGAGAAGGAAGAAGACGAAGTTCAAGTTCATATTATTTTTTCCGTATAATATACTGAATCCGGAATCGAAAATCCGGATATCATAACTTATTCCGGATATTGAAATGCAGAATTGCAGTTTACAAATCGCCTACATCCCGGATATCGGCCGGATGGTTTGTTATAATGGGATTTGTGATATCATTAAATTGAAATATATTCGGATTTATTTATATCCCGTCAATTAGGCATATTCGGATTTGTTATATCAGTGAAATTAATATAAACGGTTACATACCGGTTGGAAATCGGATGAATTGATTTTTCGGTTGTCATCCGGTTTAATATTTTGGTTACAAATCTGTCAAAAACCTTGATGAGATTCAAATTGAGTGTATAACCCACTATACAAGTTAATAAAATCCCATATCGAGAGAGGTTTTCTTAGCCAATCAATTAATAATCAACTTACTAATAGTAACTAAATAACAATTTCACTTAAAAATATGTATACAATTTCAAGTCTTTCCTCTAAAACATAAAAGAAGGCGAGTAAAAGATTCAACGCCATTTTGCGGTTTTCTTGGACATTATTTGATGTATTTAATGCATTTTATTTTGCGGATGAATTTGGAAGTCGTAATCTGCGACCAGCTACGACAATTAGTTGATATCGGTGATGCGTTTGTAGTAATGAGAGTAATTTTAATACTTTAAAGTTAGGTAATTTGTTTTAAGACATATGTCGGGAAGTGTAAATTGTTATTGTATCGGATATTTTGTAATTCGGGATGTTTGATTGAATGGGCTGAATGTGGGAAAAGGCAGTTTGTTATTGTGATAAAAAGATCGGATAAAGGAGATAGTAAGCTAGAGTTACCCATGCGTGAGCGTGGTGGAACTATATAGCATCTGAAGAATAAGTCAGTGTGGAAGCCTTGAATCGAAAAGTATTTGGAACGAAAAATGTGAGTTGTCCATTTAAGATAATCGGTGTGAAGTTAACTAATGATTGGAGTATTACTAAAGTTGTTGTGGATTTCGTAATCATCGGCGGCTAAACAATTGGAGGGTCACTCCTTATGTGGTCGATTATCGGATGGGAAAATTATTGTCGATGGCGAAGAACTTGGTGGCAGAATATTCTAACATGCATAAAAAATCATGATGAGTATAATGTGTGTAACAGAGTGATATCTGATGATACACGTCGTAAACATCATTGCTTAATAGTGCCGATAGATCGCAAATGTGACGAGCTAATGGAAACAATTTGAATGAATGTATGTTGTTGAATGGCATAGGAAGAGGATGAGTCGAGCGATTGTGTGAGAGAGAGAGGAGGAAGGCACTGTTTTGGGCGCGTCACCTTACATTCGGTTGTTGAATGCATTTTGCGGTGTTACAGTATGGATTGCCTTTATAAAACCAGGGTCGTAGCTACTTCTGGAGATTGTAGGTGTGACATCAACGAGTGCACACTACGTGGCATTTACAGCTATCTTGGGGCGGCGTGTGAACCTTACACTTGGGCAGGAGAAGTTACAAGATTTTAATGTTCAGTCGATTACCTAATGTCTGCGTTGTTATTCTTGCGATAGGGAGTTGGCCCAGCCGGCCTTAATGAGCGTGCGATTAAGTATTTCCTGCAAACCGTCTTACGTGCGAGATGGCATATATCAAAAATGTATGACTGTAAGAAGTTGTTTGAGCGAGAGAGAGACGAGAAGAGAAGTGGGAGAACTCGCCATTACCGTGTCCTTGTTTTCTTGAAAGAAGGAGGAGCGACTGAGAGAATTTAAGATCATTGTGATTACTATACGGAGCGTGGAAATATGTGACAGTCATGGTTGACTCGTATAAGAAGAAGGAAGATTTGTCGGCAGACCCGGATGAAATGTCTGTTTAGGCAATGTCGCGGCCAAATGGAGTCGTTAATTGAAAACGTTTTCTTTACATATCCATACATAAATAAGTTTAATATATATTACCATTTTTTTATAGGCGAGAGTGCACATGCAAAGTTGAAGAGACATCTTAGTTGCAGGGATTCCCGAGTTCTTGGAGATATGTCGTGTGCTCTTATTGAGTGCGACATCACACGAAATCAAAGCTTCATTTGAGAGAAGTATTTACATTTGTTGAACATTAATTCGACAATGCTATGTTTAAGGAATTAGGGGTATGGTATGTCTAGGAAGCCACTCATTATGATGATGGGTTTAAAAGAAGCGACTCAAGTTGAAATTGACAAGGGGAATAATATGGTTGCGTGCTGAGCGCCATGTAGGTTAACTTGTAATGCTTTGCATACGAACTACGAGAGGAAAAGCATCAAAGAGGCGCCTGATTCCTTGATAGTGTGCGTTAACGTGGAGGAAGTTGGATCTTTGTGAGGCAATGTCTCGTGCGAATTTGACAGTGCTCTCTGTGAAGTTGATAATTTTGAGACAATTTGCTAATTGTGATGAGCGGAGTGGAATAGCATTTAAAAGGAGTTGAAGTTAGCTTGCCTGACTGACATCTATATGTATGTCCACCACTTGAGAAGGTTATGCAAGGGGAAAGGGTGATTAAGTCGTTGAGAAATCAATTTATCTATGAGCTCCTTCTTTATTTGAAATTGTTGAGTCGCCCACGTGAGTAGCTATCGACCGCTGCGTGTTCATTATGATGAAAGTACGAAGGAAAAAAAATTGAAGTACATTAAATGTTTTCCACATCAAATCGTGAACATATAGTGAACATGTCGATGTGGATGTTAAGGCGAATGGTCATTGTGGATCGCTCGATTCTTTGCGGGTTACTAGGAATAGGGGGAAGCGGATGGGAACGGTTCTGACAGATTTGGTTCGTGAGCTTCACACTTTCATGATGAGTATGTTCAAGCGCTATGGATAAATTGACCCGTGTTCTTTGGAGTTAGTTTATTCATTATCACGACTCTTTACTCGTATATGATAGATGGATGACTTTGCGACATGGAGTACGATGGCCTCACGGTACAATATTGTGTTAGTCCGTTTATCAATTAGACAATGCCCTAACATATCTACCACTTAGATGTCTGTATCACACACCATCATACCCATGGCCCGGTGCGCCTGGATTTGTTGAGAAGTTGTCATTCGTCTCTGGTATGTTAAATACATTCGTCATTAAGTTTAATGTTTTTAGTATTTTGTTTTTGACAAAGCGATCTTTATTTTTAGGTATTCTGGATTCGACATCACCAATACCTTGATTGCATGCAAGCGGCGTACCGATACCGATTATTAACACCGAGGATGGGAGATCCTTATGTACCTCGGATTGAAGGCACCGTCTCGTTAGGGACCCAGGCTGAATGTAGCGTAAGGAAGGCGATTGATTTCGGTAAACATGATGTATCTACAGCAGACGGATGATTTATAATTATAGTTTATCCTATTTTTAAATCACGTGCCCTTGTTTTATATTCTCATTTGGCTTTTTGTTTTTGTGAAGTTTTTCTTATTAATTATTAGTTTATTGTTGATAGAAGAGTGAGTTCCTTCATCGATTTTATTCCATACTTATAGTGTCCCTTTTCTTTAAAGCGTGCATGAATCTTGTGGTCTCATGATTTAATCCTTTTATGGCGACAAGAATAAATCAATCATTATTGGGGGTGCTTTGAAGGAGGTAATGTAATGTAACAACTAATAAAATCTGATAAAATTAATCAAATTATATTTTAACATTAAAGTCTAACAAGTAATACATAAACATAAAACTAAGTCTTTTTTTTTTCCTCGAGGCAGACATAAGCGTAGTGATACGGTAGAATCAGGTCTTGAGTCTTTGAAGGATCATTGTAGGTCTTTGGAGAACCCAATTTGGTGGAGGAGGAGTATCGGTGGTAGAGAGAGAGGATCATCGATCTTTGGTGGAGGAGAGGCTATCGATTAGTGGAGGAGGATCATCGTCTTTGGTGGAGAGTTAGACAAAAGTGGGAGGGCTAATGGGCCGTAGCGGTGATGGTGTCTTTATGAGATCTTTGGAGCGAGGTGATGGAGTGATATGAGATCTTTGAAGTCATCGACCAGTAGTATGCCATGCGCCTCGTTCGAACACCCAAAATAATCGACACTCTGGTCTCTTCCCGAGATATCACGTAAATGATAAAATTGATATATATATATATGCTCTGGCATTCGCTACATAAATAATATGTGAACTTAATATTAGTAATATAATAAAGTTAAGTATGAAATTATGTCTGATTTAGATTACTAGATTGACGAAGTCCGTATTTGGCTTACAGTATCAACTGGTAGATCTGGCGTGAGGCGAGAGAGGATCGTGCATGCAATAAGTAAAGCAATCTAAGATGCATGGAGGTTGAGCGATGCGATCGTCGCGATATGCGATCATACCGGGCCATATGCTCTGTGCGGCTCTCCTCCACGAGCACGAGGTATTGGCATACGTCGACCCACCGACTACGTCGGTCGATCACATTGATCAGTCCATCTCTCGATCGATCCGATAAGATGCCTCACGGTCGGTCGGTATGGAGGTGTGGCGCGGAGATAAAGTGCGAATATAGCGAGCGGCGTAGACCCAGCTCGGATGATGTAAACCTGACTTGTCGCACTTTATGCATCAGGGGCCTACGTACGATGCTCCACGGAAGGGTGCACCGACCGATGATCCTCATATGGCTCCAGTGGACCTACGAGTCTGCTGATGATCGAGTCTCTCGATGGCTATGGCTATCTACGGAATCCGTCACGGCCTCCGGCGCGGTCTGCGTGGGCCCGTGACTCGTGTCGACATATCAGGAGAAAACATCTCGAGAAAGTGCTCGTAAATCCGGGCTACACATAATAAATAAGATAATTAATACCATTATCATCGATAATTAGAAAATTATCTACAAATTATCGAAAATTGTCATGTTCATTTTGTAAAGGGGTCACGTAGCCACTAGCGTCGCACCTGACCACAGTCGTGGTAGTCGAGTTCTTTGGCACAAATATACCCGAATAAGCACCCCGAGCATAGCTCACAGAGCCATCTTTGGGGTCTCGGAATAGCTCAGTACACTCTTTGCGACCGGTTGCACTCTTATGTGAATAGAGTCTGACCGGCCAAATCAGGCAAAGAAGCTCAGATAGCCGAAGACACTATATCATCATCGGATGGCGCATCAGTAATGGTCAGTGATCCTCGGCGCGTGAGTCGGCGAAGGGAGAGCGACAACGCTCATCTCTCTAGATCCTCTACGTCGGTGGTGTGCTGACAGAATGAGTAATAAAGCATTGGCATCGTCGTGACCAGTGTGAGAATGATATCGTCGATCGATGCTTGAGGTATGTGTAGAAGATGGATCACGGCGTCGTCCCCAGCGTGATGGTCGTCTCACCCAAGCAGCATATGAAATCTTCGTGGTCTCTGAACGCCAGCTCATGGCAAGCTGACATCGGTCTACTTCGCGACTCGATGGCTATGACTAGTCAATGATGCGACCCGGATCGATGTCTGATCTAATAAATATGAGACCTCTCCATATCTAAACTCCATCTTTGCGACTTTGCACCATGATTGACCCGATTTCAATGGTGCTCGATCCTGATAAAAATGGCGAATAAAATTCTGATTGAGTGCGTAACTAAAATTAACATAATATATATATATATATATATATATATATATATATATATATATATATATATATATATCTGACTGAACTAGTGATTGTTTACCTCTCCACGACCGTATCTTGTTCTTGATATGTTTGTAAGCTTCATGATATACATGTCTATCGATAGGTCCTCAGGGCACCCTCGAATACCTCCATAGGTCTAGAATTACTATCATGCAAGGGATGCTTTCAGCCCAAGATCTGGATCTACTTCTTGGCTCAGTATCTCTCGGTGCCTTACTTTGAGTAAATCTGCGCTCTCAGATCCGATGGGTCGTCTGCGAGGTGCAACTAGATGTATATCCTCTCCCAGTACGATATGGTGGCATCTATTTCAAAGAAAATAAACATTGATAACTTAAATAATATAATCATTAAAATAAAAATATGCGTAAGGGATGATCCTTTCGTAGAATGTCTCTTGGAAAAATATAAGTTAGAATAGTATGCACTTTTATTTTTTATTTTGGGTGGAGGTTAGGTACTGATATGATGCTTATCTCGTCATTGATAAAAGGTGCAAGTGGGATGAGGCGTACTTCACATCAAAACAATCACACTCATTATGTTTTTCTAGGCACCTCATGAAGATAAAAAAGCCAGCCTTGAGTTATTGACTTGTCCGAAATTCTCTTAACGATATTAACTAGTCTTTGTAAAGTAATCCAGGGCGTCATCAGTCAAGTTAAAAATCACGATCAATCAGGACATCATCGAATCAGGTTAATTCTGATATATCAGGACATCCATCAAATCAGGTAAAAATCAAAACATCCACCCAGGGCGTTGTGAAATCCATTGTTCAGGATTAGGACATCTGAAATCGAATTTGGGACATCGTCGAATCCGTTATGACGATAGATCAGGACATCGGTAATCCGAAATATTAGATATTCACGGGATTGATAAATCCGGAAGCTGAATTCATATTTGCGAATCAGAACAAGATTCGGATCTAATGAAAATTCGGTATAAACCCCGAAAAATCACAATAGTAATGAAACTACTTGATCCGGATTTGGGAGGTTAATGCGGGTTTCGATCTCTTGGGGATGAGTGGGTTCTGCAGGTTTGGGTCGCGGAGGATGGTCGGTTCTCCGGATTTGGGGAGGATATGCGGGTTCGGTGCGGAGTCGTGGGTTCCTGCAGGTTTGGGTCTGCGGAGGATGGTCGGTTCTCGGATTTAGAGTTTTGTTTGGGTAAGAAATGGGAGGTGGGTTTGGGGAACAAAGTCGAGGGGTGTCGATAGAGATTAGGATGGGAAAGATTTTGTTATGGAATGGGGTGTAAAGAGATAATAAAGGGGTGTACTTAGTAATGGGGTGTGTAGAGATAATAAAGGGGTGCATATAGAACTACTCAAATGTTTTCTCTTTAAAATGTTTTCAAGATAGTCAACTACTAAGTTTTTTTTTTTCTTTTTTCTTAAAACTAACTATTGGGTTTCAAGGGCGACAGATTATACATAACACAACGGAAAACAAAAAAAAATTTACCTCTTGACGAGGATCCATGTGATCGGGTTAAGATGGTTTAGGATAGAAGAATACCTTCTTTTGCAGAAAGATCCTTGGCTGCGGCCGTGTGTCGCGTGAAGTCTTTCTTGTCGAATTGAAAGGTTGTGATGGCCTTTCGCACCCTCTACGGCCTATCCACCTGAAACAGACCTTTTGGAAACCCGAGGATAGACAAAATATCTTAACACAAGGGTTAACTCTCAGAAACCTGACCACCTCTAACGTGAATGAATGATCCTTTGAGGATCCCTTGGGTTTAAATACTAATTTTAAAGTGAGAGGGAGTGCTGGTTTAGGCTGTTCAAGTATGTGATCCTGTGAGTCTACGCATTAAAGTTGGTAGTGAGAACAGCCCACCTGTGGGCAGCAAATCATGGGGCCTGCAGTAAAGGGCGGTGTAGTACTTTCCAGGTGTGGATGTCCGTGAGTGGGCGCAACCTAATCCGTAGCGACGTCGTAGTCATTTCGATGCTCGATATCCTAATTGAACCTGAGGGCATAGACTAAAGTCATTCTTGTAAGTTGATTATACGATTCTTGTACTTAATGTAAGGCGATAATACAAATGATATTAATAACCACTTATTAATTCATTTGAGCGACATACATTTCGGTCTCACATGTCGAGGGGGCCACATGGATATCTCTTTAAAGAGGGACGAATCCATTTCATTAGCTCGTGACCCTCTTGATGATTTATTACATGTCCATTCGGTCTGCGTTATCGAAACCATTCACAGGATGATGTTGGAAATGTGTCGAAACATAGAACTCCTCGCGTTGAGACCCACTGAGTGAGTGTAGTGAAGGAATGAAAAAGGAAAACCTCATTATAATGAGAATTACTTATAACTTATGTCAGCGTAGTATTACCGTAATGGTCGATCCAGTACAGTGTTCTCAAACACGTACCTATGAGTTAACTTGATATCAGATATCCATGATCAGCATAACGTGATCATCATTCACACTTCCTACTAATCTTAATTCATTATTACTCCATCAATAATGAGGGATCGAGGACAATTTAGAATAGCATTCCATGTGAAGCCTAAAGATGATAATGAAATGTCTTTTTATTATTAAAATATGAAAGTAATAACAATTACACTTTTGTTGTATGACACATCACTAACACTAACTACAAAATGAATTTTCAACACTATAAATGATTTTTCAAAATTTTAAAATAATTTATAAATTTTGTCAAATACGTCATTTATAAGTTATCAAAGCATTTCTACTTAATCAATTTATCATTTATTTTATATTTAATTTTTATTATAAGAAATTAATGCAAAAGCCATTACAAAGGGAAGATAGAGCCTGAGCACTTATTAAACGAAGAGTTAGGCTTTTCTTTATTAATTATAGAACGGTAATAAACATATTTACTACTTCACGCGCATATACTTAATTTCCTAACCATAAAATTGTAGTTCATCTTTTGTTTGTTTCAACATGGCCTTTTGAGTTGTACACAGAATAGGATGGAGTCATATTCCACGTGAGTATCATGCATGAAGGACTCGTGACTCGAAGACAGAACCACAAACTTGGATGAGCGGGCTCGATAAATTGTCGGCGCCGCGTGGGCACATGGCTTGGAGAATACTTGCCTCCGATGCACTTGGGCACATATGAGCGTCGTTGACACAGCACCGAAGTCCCGGCGTGGGCTAAGTCATCTCGAAGAATTTGGCCAAAGAGCAATCTCATGGCGTGGGAGGGACACGTGGCTTGATCGTGAAGTCGCGACACGATCCCTCACAACACAACTATCTTACCCGCGATAGATATCACGTTTGAACTATGAACCATTAATACCCAGCCACGTGGCATCCCTAAATAGTATAAATCGATAGGTTTGTAACGAATTTGGCAAGAGATTTTCTAAAGAACAATTAGATAGAAATATAAATTCTTTGGGAAGCATTCACGCTTTTAAAATACCATAGTAGATGATATACATTGTTTATCCTTTATTTATCAATCAAGTGGTCGTTCTACATAAATCTCTGTTTTATTTTATTTTTTTATGTTTTCATCGTTATCTTATAACGACATGTTGTTTGTATTGGTTTTTCTTAGGCTTTGTTGTTAGTGTTTTGATTCGGTCGACCGAGTCATGCCCAGTCGGATAGAGATATTAAATTAAAATAAGGGTCATCATTATGTTGTAAAACTGGAATCTTATGAGTTATAGTCATCATAGAATTTTCAAATATATAGGTTTTGTACCGAGCCATCGTGTTAGTGCTAAATCTTGGGTCATCATTTATTATTTTTAGTGAATTTGATTATGTGTTTTTAATCGAATGTATTAATAGTAATTTCTTAAATGTTTAGATCTTATATATAAGTGACTACTTTTGTACTTATTTTGTCTTTACGTAGGAGGAATATAACAAGAAAATTGGAATTGAAAAAATAATGAATCATATCATCATCCAACTAAAAAATTTCACTTTAAGTAAATTATGTAACCTGATTGGTTAAGGTGAATTTTTTTTTTTAAGGGATTGGTAAATAATTTAAAAGTGCTTTTCAGTTGTTAAAAATAAAGAAAAGGTTTTAAATGCTTTTTACATTTTTGATAACTATTTTTAAGTCATTTTTTTTTTACACAAGATTAGAAAACAAACACACACATTTAAAGGACAAGCTTACGTTGTTTTCTATTTAAAAGAAAAAAAAAATCCAGTTGAACTACTGTGTATCATTGTATGTATGCTTCTTTATACTTTTTTTTTTGTTAATTTAATATTTATTTAGAAAAAAAAAGTTAATTGAAGTACTTATTTGAATTGTATTAATTATAAAAAAATTTTCATTAGAATAAATAAATAAATAAATATATATATATAACTTGATTTTAATTTTCTGTTCATGTAAATTAAGTTATAAAATTTTATAAAATAAGAACAATATATTATAAAAACAATACAAATTCTTTATACAAACAAGTTTTTTCATTTTTAAATCTAATTTTTTGAAATATCTTGTCAAATACTCTTTTTTAAAAGATTATATGTTTTTTCTATTTTAAAAATAGTGTTAAAATGCCCCTTAATTCTTATACTATACTCTTATTTTGATAATAAATTGAACAAGTGAAGAATTGCAAATTCTCATTTGTATTCTAGCATGTTAATGTTCCATAAAAAATAAATAAACATTTTTTTATTAGAGTTGTATATATATATATATATATATATATATATATATATATATAGAGAGAGAGAGAGAGAGAAATTAACTTATTAAAAAATTTAGACATTTTATGGTAAGGGGTGGATTAAAGTTTGACCTAGAAAAAAAAAATTATTAGAATGCCTTTTTCAAATGCCTTGCATTTGGTGGAAAATGACAAAAAAGAAAAAAGAAACTGGTTGGTAATAATTATTGAACTCGTTTAGTAGGTTGAGATATCACTTTTTATGTGAAAAAGTATTAATTAATAATCATTCCTCTCACGTCATTTGATTAATTGATTAAAATGGTCCATTATTGGTCTCATGCACTAATTCTACCAACAATTTTGAAGTCTTTGATGGCAACTTACCACCTTTAGAATTGGAACAATTCTAAATTAATAATAATAATAATAATAAAGTCATTAGCTTGTGAATTTATATATATATATATATATATATATAAATAATTTAAATTAATTATAAGCTATGAAAGCGTAGATAGAAATATAAAATCAGCCGTTAAAAATAATAAATGATGAAACAGCATTCCCAAGTTAATAACGAATGGGAAATGAACAGCACATATATTTTATAGTTAGTCTGGCGTTTGATATTATTATTATATTATATCATTTTATTCAGGTTATCTGACATCTTAAGATCATTATTGATTTAATTTATTTATCTCGATTGTATATCGCTTTTCTTCGTTTGAATCGTCAAACAACGAAAAAGCAAACCAAAACCAAGCGCCCGTCTTGAGACAGCATGTAGCACTGTCGCATGAAAGCCAGCCAATGGCTCTATGTAGCTAAAGCGGCAACCGGTCCTTTGTGTCTGTAAAGGTGATAAAATAAATCGCGAAAAAAGCATTATAAAAACGCTATGCCAATGCTTGGAAGAGGCAAACTTCCCATTTAGAAAAAGCAGCCAGAAGAAAAAAAAAACGTGTAGATAGTGATTTGATTATGTGTAAAAATCCCATTATCATTCTTGAAAAAATTTACAATAGATAAAAAAGTTGAGATAAAAAAGAAATTTAAGGTTTAGAGAGCGTTAAGCACCATGTAATTATTTTAAAAGGAATTACAATGAAAACAATTATTATAAATATGGGATAAAGAGGCATTGGTTTTCTAATTACTATACACTTAAGTTTTTTTTTTTTTAGACTTCTATTCACTTTACATCATATCATTATATTAATTTGTTGTTGGATTTGAATCGGGATCTCCTATAGACTCATCTCATCCTTACCGCTTGAGTCAGTCCTTCAAGGCTGACATTCAAGTATTTGGTTAATTTGTAGGCCCCATTAAATGAAAAAAGAAACAAGGGCAAAAGAGGCTTTTCAGAAAAAAGATGATGTAGTTGACATCACAATCTTAGATGGTTATACTTTTCATAAAAAAAACATAATAATAAAATTAGTTAGTAACCAAAATATTGGGTATGTTTGGTTCATGTTTTTTAAAACCGTTTTATGTTTTAAAACAGAAAACAAAAATAAGCGACATATGATTACGTTGCTTTGTTCTTCAAAAAGCAAAAGAAAATCTTAATTTCGAATAAAAACGAGTTTTTTAAAACAAAGAATGATGTTTTTATTTTTGTAGCTATTTTAAGATAATTTTAAAAAGCATCAGCCCGACAAGCTACCATTATTCTCGAATTATAGAAGTTTAGCTTTTATTTAGGTGAAACCGAATAAAAACTGTTCAAGTAATTAGAACTCCCAGACTAGCATACGAAAAGGAGGTGTCCAAGGTTCGAGTTCCTAAGGACAAATTCGTGAAAAAAATATATTATTATGATATATTAGAAAGTTAATACATGTTTAAAAAAAACCCTTCTATGTTGACATTTTAATATATGTCATATTTGTATAGTTCATGATGTTGGTCGTATCAATTATATAATGTGTGATGTTACCACCCTATTAGAATCATGAAAATGAAAACATTTTTTATAGGTTTTAAAAGAGGAAACTTTGTATTATTAATATTATATGATTCTATATGATTAACAATTTTTTTTCACCTTTTTTTGGACCCACAAGAATCTAACATGACCAATTTGTTATTTTATTTTTAACTTCTCTAAGAGAGTAACATAATGCATTATATTGTTAGGGGGACAGATATATATATTGGAAAATGACATGAAATTTTTATGAGATCCTTTGAATCTTTAAGTATTTTATAACACTTTTGGAATAATTTATTTGTGGAAAACATCTATCAGCATGAATTTTCCTATAATTTTTTACTTATTATTCATTTGTTAAATGTAACACTTTTTTCCCATCCCAATACTTCTGACGTTTACTTTATATATTATTTCAAGGTCATTTAGTTTGATAAACGATTTTATCATTATATGATATCATTTTATTGATCGTGACTTTCAAGTACATAATTTAAAACCCTAAACACCCACATAATATATATATATATATATATATATATATATATATATTATGAAATTGGGTGAGAGTCTTATCATCTATATCTTACAAAAAAATCATTTCAGATAATGTTCTTAAAATATTTAAAATCGGGTCATAATTCGAATTGTCATAAAATTATAGTCATTTAATAATTTATATAAAAATAAATTGCATAAATTGAAAAAAAAAAAAAAACAAAGCAACTTGTTAACAATCATATTCAAAAACCTAAAGATGGAGGATGGTTACCAAATACCAAATCGAAAAGCAACAAAAAATTGAGTGGGACCAGCTTGCCCATGAATGATTGGGGGTGAAGGCCAATTTTTTCACATGGGATTTTGGAAATTTTGGCTGAGAGTCAAGGGCAGTTTTGGGTTTTTCTAAATAATCAGGGGTGGGTGGGACCACGACAAGCCGATGAATTCCTCAATTGTGTGGTCCGACTGACGTTGACCGGTGGGGTGAGACCGTCAGAGTCAACTACCCCCAACTCCTCCTCTATCACCTCACTCATCAACCCCAATCATACACTAAATACAGGGATGGATATTAGCTCAATTGTTTCGGTCTTAAGTTGGTTACTAGTTTGAGTTCCCTTAAAATCGATTATAAATTTTTTCGATAATAACTGTCATCAAGATCTTATTAGGTTAATCAAAATATTACAATGAATGACAATGAGACAGATTCAGGATGAGGTGACCCCATCCTATCCTCACCTAGTTTGTTTAAATCATTTATTGTATTTGTCCTGCTTAAAATATTAAATATGACCGAATAATATGGTGGGTATAGCCGTATAGGAAAGTACATGTCTCGCTTAAAAATTTAAATAGAGTAAAGCAGGTTGGTGAATGGTGGGTATGAAAAAATTATTATCCCAATGCTGTTTTGTGTTTTTATCTTGTTTTTATTTTTAACATTTATTTTTTTTTTATTATTATATTACATTAATATATTTCATAAAAATAAAATATAATACATAACTTAATTGAGCAAAATTTGATTGGCTAACTAAGAAAGAAATATGATAAAGAATGGAAAGAATTAGGTGGCATTTTAATTATTATAGAAGCCCTTCCCAACTAAAAGCGCATCAATGATTGAGCACGAAGTAAAATTAATTTCCCATCCTCGTACTTTATTTCATGAATGAAGACATGTCTTAAAGGCGAATTATTATTATTATTAGTATTGTTTTTTTAAAGACAACAAACTAATTAAAAATAAAATATACAATGGGTTATTAATTAAATAATAAAAATATAAGATAATAGTAATTTTAAAAAAAATTATTGATTCAATATGGTAATACATTTAATAGAAACACATAATTCAAATTCGTCAAAAATTATAAAGGATGAAACAACGTTCGTGGTAATAACATTTTAATTATTAACAACATTCATGTTAATCTATAATGGGTTAAAATTACTAAAATACTTATGACTTAATTTCTGCAGACGATTATGATTTGAATTATTGTCTTATTTTGATAGAATATATTTTACGGTCTAAATCGGTAATACGTAAGTAATCGTCGTAGAGTGGTAATTCGACGGACATCTTACAAAATTTGAGTAGGCGGAGCATTGAAGTAGGAGCCAAAGTGGCTCAGTTTTTACGGGGGAACTAAATTGCTTGACCCCCAACCCGCTTATTAAATGAGTCAGGCGAGCGAAATGCGCTATAAAAATGAAAATTATGTGAAGTCAGTCGTATCAGTAGGGTGAAAATCGGGTTCAGGCCAATTTGACTGGTTTTTAATAAATGATTTAATGCTTCGATGGTCGGTCGGGTGAGCAGTGGCCGTGAGATTGGGGTTAAGTCTCTGCTCTGTCGATGGCAATAAGTGATGTGACAAACTTTCGTACAAAAGTGGCGTAGCTAACCTTATTTGAAATAAAATGACGTAACTTGTGAATAAATGAATTAGAACCCAAATCTATATGAAAAAACCTTTTTTTTTGAGAAATAAAATGATAGAAAGAGACGAAGATGTTTGGCATTTTGGAATATCAATATCATTTGTATTAAGTTCTAAAATTTTAGTAGATGTTTGACCAGTTTTTGGAGGTTATGGTGTATTTTCAAAATTTGAAGCTCAACTACCCATAAAATATAATTTTTCCTCACAAGTATTAATTTAATTGAACTAAAAGAAATTTATTAATATCAACCACATAACCATATATTAATAATAAATTCATTTTAGTTACTTAGGTTAATTTTAATAAATTATTTATCACTGAATCTAAAAATGTTAAATGATTAGAATTTTGTGGCGATCCCAAATATTCTGGAAGCTCTTTCTTTTCATATTTATTGTTTATTTTGCAACAAAAAATCAAAATATTTGGTTTTTATAATTAACCAAATAAACAAAACCCTATAGCACCATCTTGGTTGTTTTTATCAATATTCATTTTAGTTATCTTTTCAAAAAATATTAATTTTAGTTATATTTGTTGATACTGTCAATTTGTTTTTAACTAAATATGAAAACTAATATATATATATATATATATATATATATATATATATATATATATATATATATATATATGTCAATGATCTTAATTAGACTACAACATAAATCACAAGATATTAAAAGAGGTTTCTTTGATAAACAATGTATCTTAAAGCCTTCAAATCGAATAAATTATTTGATTCTTTAAGGAATCTTTGAATTTTTCTTTGATTCTTCAAGAAATTCCTTTTTTTTTTTTTTTTTTTTATTTCCAATAATTTTTTATACCTCCTTTTATTCTTCAAGGAATTTAAAAAATCTTATATTTTCAAGGAATTATTTTTAAAGCACTTTGAAATTTCTTTCACGTTGCCAAAGTCTCCCATTTGAAAGGCCCTTAATTTATTTATAACATTGAGAATTTTATTTTATACCATCACTTGTTTTTCTAGTATCACAATATCATAATCTTATTTATTATGACAATTATCATTAATTTTACTAATTGTAATTAACTACCATAATTATAATATTTACTCATTTATTTTATAAAACTTTATTTTATTTTTGGTAACATGCCAATGTATATGTAACAATAAATTAGTGAACGAAATTGAATATGAAATCTATAAAGTTATTATGTTTATTAAATCTATAATATAAATTTTAAATATGAAATATATTCATAGATGTGTGAATGGATAACATTTAAACTTAATAGTTTGATTTAATAATTTTTTAAAATTGAATTATTTTTTAAAAGATATTAATAAGAAAATGTTTGATGCCGGAAATGAAGAAGGTCGAGATAAACATAAAACCACATTAAGTTTTCCTTTAATATGCTGGTGGCTTATTAGTTAGAGATGATATGTAATTTTTTGTCGTTCTTGGCCAAAAATCGGCATATTCGTCGATTAACTACAGATATGAATTTTATTTAAAGATAAAATAGTTTTTTTCCTCTGGATCTAGTTTTTCATATTTGTTTTTCGTATTTTTATCGTCGAGCATTTGCGATGTATTTTGTCGTCGACATTCGCGGTGGAGTAGTTGTATCGTTAACGGTTAAAACTGTATGAAACTTCGTTAATAGTTTAGATATGAAAGTTCGATAAAATGAAGTCATTAGTCGAATATCGTTAAATTGTCCTTGTGAATCTTTGAATCTTGCATTATTAAGTATTTTGGATTATCGAATATGCTTAGCCTTGAGCCGTCGTTTTAGCGTTTTTCGTTATGTGTTTATCGATTATTATTCTTGTCTGAATCGATAAATTTATCTATTTAAAAAAATGTTTGATGATATTTTTACGAAAATGTTTTTTTAGTAAAATAATATTTCTTTATTTTAGGATCTTTAAAAGATACCGAGAAAATAAAGAAAAAATTGTATCCTCAAGGAGAATTTTATTTTTTATTTTTTATTTTTTATGTATTAGTATAATAATGTAACATCCTCAAGTTGAAAATTTCTTCAAAATTTTATGACTGAATATTTCAAAATTTAAAAGTGTTTTTCAACCTTAAAAATTATTTTTCAAAAACACTTTTTGAAAGTCTAAAGCTTAGCACTTATAAATTAAATTAACCCTAATTATTAAAATATTGGGCGGCAAGAAGAGGTGAAGGAGACGGGAGGGTTATGATTAGGGAATTGAAAATAAAAAGAGATCCAGCAAAAGCAAAGACCATTCATTATTATTCATAGAGAGTGCGACCAATAATATGCCCACTTTAATGTGCTCTCCACACTCTTACACATCTGCATCTACTGCAAAGCACTAGTCCATTATATCCCTTCACGTCGTTAGAGTGGCATTCACTGAGAGCAGAATCACCAGATCAGCCAGAAACATTGTCACATTAAAATGAATGAAGCTACGAGGAGTCTAGTTTTTAATGGAAGTGATATAGGCTTAGGTTCGTTTGTTTTTTATTAATGTTGGAATAGAGCTTTTTTGAAACATCTTTTGAATGATCTTATAGTATTAAGTATTAAGTTGTTGTTTTTAACGTTAGGTGGTGAGTAGGGATGATACTTGGGCGGATTATTTCGGGTTCAACCGTCAAGTTAATGGAGACGGGTTTGGACCCTTTGTAATTGGGTTTTTAACGGTTTGGTTTATTTTACCAGTCAGAGACCGGAGTTCGAGTGTGACCTCCGTCCTTTTACTGCCTAGATTATATTTTAAAATTTTTTTATTATTTTATTTTACATTTAATATAATTAATAATAATTATTATTAGAATGTTTTTAATAAATAATTTATAGAAATTCATAATATTTTATTTTTATGAAATATATTAATTTTAATATAATAAAAATAAAAAAGCGAAATATAAAAAAATAAAAAATAAAAATAAAAAACCAATCGAATGTAAGTAAAGGCAAGGTTTTGAGAATTTTCAATTCAGCATAAATTTTAATTTTTAAATGAGATAGGTTTGAGAATTAAAAAAATAAACGCTGGCCAAGATCGAGATAAATTAGCGCAAATCCTAGCCCTTAAATTTAATGAATTCTACAGTAGTGAGTGTTCTTGGCCTTTATCTTTTTGAAGCGATGATGGAGTTACTAACTTTATTTTGAGGAGATTTGGAAAATGAGCTACGAGATAGAAAGAAAGTAGAATATTTTCGACACACATTCGTAAATTTTTTTAAAAATTTCGGTAATAAATTATTAGAGATTTTAAAAGCAAAGCAGTTAATCTTTGAGAAATTTGTCGAGTTCGAATTAAGTCGAAAAGCCAGGCGTCGCTTGTGAGGGTGTGGATGTCGATGGACACGTGAATTTATCCGCAATTCGAGCTTTTTATGTATTCTCTCTCGACTTATTACCATGATGGGCGGTCGGTGCATGGAATATAAACAAATGACCGGACTCAGAGTGGGAATAAATTGATCGATTATGGTAAAAAGATATATCAGATTGTAGCTGTACTTTATGACTTTAGATAAACAAATTATTTGGAAGCGTTAAGTTTTAAAACTGAATATAGAATAGCATCACATGTTGAGACTTAAACCTTGGGACTTTCCTTTTATGTCGCAAATGCATTTGTTAACGTTGAAATTTCCTATAGCTCGAAGGTAGGCATGATGGGCTACCAATAGCAAGTATATAGTGATTTATTGAGGCTCTATTTCGATACATCTTTTATTGTATGCATTCGATTCAAATTGTTGCGGATATTTATTTTAGAAAATAGAAGTTAGAATATTTGAAAAGTGTTTAAAAATAATTCAAGAATTTTTTTGACATGTATTCATTTTGTATTACATTATATTCAGATTCTTTAGAAATTTGTTTAGATTAATTTCGAACCACTTTTTTTATATACTAACCACAATTCAATAATGTTTTAAAATTTTAAAATAAAATATTTAAGTGATTAAAAAAAAAAGGTGCCCTTGAAAAATAATTTGGTAGAAAAGCGTTGAGTATTTGAAAATGTAAGGAGAATATAGAAAAAGGGAGTATCGATTTGATTATAATAAAAGCAGTTACTAGATTATAATTAAAGTAAAGCTTTAAACAAAAACAAGGTAGGCAGTTTAAAAATATTAACAAAATTACAAGGGTTTTTTTTTTGAATAAAAATTATTTTCTATTTTATCATAAGTTATTTTAAAATAACAAAAAATTACAGGTTTTATAAAATTTGACATGATTGGTTAGCACAACCCACATCCAACATGATTTTTAGGTTTGTGTTGACTATTATTAGGGACTTGAGTCTAACACAATTTTTACGAATTTGGATTAATTGTAATGTAATCGTGTTTGAGTTGAACTCGTGTCGAACCGTATAATCAATGAATAAGTTTTGTATGAATCCGTGCAACTAAAATTTGATCCATTATTGTACAATTCGAAAAATTAAATTTTGGCATGTTTTTTGTGTGTTCGTATTTAAATATATATTTTTAACACAATTATTATTTTATGTCGTTTTGGGTTGGTAATGTTGACTAATACTTTTTTTTTTTTTTTTTTACAAACCTTGCACTTGATATATAAAAGAGTATCTTATTTTCTTTCGAGGCAGCGCATTTAACGCCAACCTTGTATGTTATTTAGTAGTGAGATTAGAGGGTATAATTAGTCTATAAGTCGAGTTGTTGATATGAAATAGAGCAGGTTAAAGTTCGATTCGATTAAAACAAAGGCATTGGTTGGCTGATTAAGTTTTTTTTGAATGTTGGCTTGATTTGGTATTGATGTTAAAAATCTAAATCTGTTCGATTAATAAAATAATAAAACGTAATTAAGAGCATAGACGATTCAGAATTGAATATTATAATCACTGGCTGGATTGGAATGACCCATTAGTTTAATCTTGAACGATCGATTTTAAAGTATTACATGAATCGAGTTTAAGTAAAAAACACTACGAATAAAACATTGTTTACTCCACTTTGTCAGTCTTTGTTAATTGAGTTAGGCTTGATTGGACAAAATTACAACCCATTAACGTTAATTGTGACCCTTAAAAAATTGTTTCCAAAATAATTTGCAAAATATAGCAAAAACGAATATTTGTTTTTGTTGTTAAAATTTAATTATAGAATTAGTAAAGAAAAGATGACTCGTCATGCAGTTGACCAAAAATTGAATGCACTTTGCTTTCTATTTTACTATATTTATTAAAAGCAAAATTGTTTTTGGAAATTGTTTTTAGAAGTGTTACTGTTGGATCCAGAAAAAGAAGGTAACCCCAAATGCCAAGAAAATGTCAGCTGATTGGTCCGTGAATTTCACGCGCTGAATGCGACAGTCGTTGAACATTCTTAGGTAGATACGTGGGAATAATAACAAAAAAATAAAAACCTTGAGCAAGAAAATAAAATAACAACAAGTAGTTAGAAGAGAGAGAAAATGGAGGCAACTGTTCTATGTTCCTCCCGTCATCACAAGCACTAAGCGAGAGAGAGAGAGTGTGAGAGAGAATCAAATGCTTTGTAAAAAAGACAATCCCTTTTCTTGTCGGATGTTTACAGAATTGAAAAAAAAAAAAAGAACAGAAAAAAAAAATTGAAACCGAAAATGGGAAATGAAAATTTGAGAAAAAAAGGGGTGTGTTGATGTGTTGTTGTAACTTGTATCAATTCTCAGGTGGGACTGAAGAGAGAGAGAGAGAGAGAGGGAGAGAGAGAGGAGAAGAAGAAGAATCTATTGTTTTTCTTGTTTCTATATTCTGAACTCTCTCTTTCAGTCTTTCTCTATCTGTTGTTACTTTTTGGAGGTAGGTTGCTATGTAGACTGCTATACTTCTGCTGCTGCTTTCTTCTTCTTGTTCTGTTTCTTCATTTTAGAGTCTATAAAGCTTCAAACTTTGATGGGTTTTTGTTCTTTTTCTTTTTCTTCCATGTTGCATGCTACTTTCTGCCGCTTTTGGCACACTTATCCCTACCCCTCTTTGTTGCCATGTTCTGGGTTCGTTGCATGTTCCCTTCACATTATGAGTTGATTCTCTGCACCTTTCATATATTTGGTGAATCGGTTCTGCAATTTTCACTTCTTTTTTTTTTTGTTTGAGCTGTTTTAATGGGTTTTCCTGTTTGGAGATTCTCTTTTCTGGGTCGTTGGGTTTTCTGGGTTTGGTGTTGATTTGAGTCTAGACGTAACCCTTTTATTTAATTTTTTTCTTTGCACTTTTTAAAGCCAGATTTGGGTTCTGGTTAGCCATTAATTACTTGTGCTGTTACATCTGAGTCCAGTTTGGATTTTCTGGGTTTTCATGTATAGAGAATCCATTTTAGTACTGAGTGATGATTAGGCAGCAGGTAAATTTCTCATTTTTTTGGATCTGGGTACTTCCTGAATGTTTTATATATTCTTCAATTTGTTTAGATTTTTCTGAGATTTGCTCAAAACATTTCGGGGTAGATTTTTTGGTTTTTTTTTTTTTTTTTTATAAATAAAATCTTTACTCTTACATGGGTTCTTGATTTCGTTCCAAATCGTTGTAAATTTGGAGTCTTAGAAATTGTTGTCTAGCAGTACTGAAAATAGAAATATTATTTTAAGTATTATATGCTACTTTGGATTTTTCAAATTCTGAATCTAAGACAATTTTCTGGGTTTTTGATGAAGTATTTGTGTGTTTGGCTTTATACTGTGATTTCCCGAAATTGTTGCATTCTATCTTTTGATGGAGATTTATTCATTTTTTTCTTGCAGAATTTGATTTTAATTGTTGGATGAAAGAGGAATAAGAACAATTACCTGTTTTCAGTGAATAAAATTTTCAGAAGGAAGGATTGTGGAGTCTATTCTAGTCTCTTAGATCTTGTGTGTTTGGTTTTATACCAACGATTTCCTAGAAATTTATGCCTTCTATCTTCTGATGAGATTTATTCATTTTCTTGCAAATTTAGTTTTAATTATTTGGAGAAAGAGGAATTAGAACAGTAACTAAAATTTCTTACTTTTCTTCAACAATGGTGTCAAGATCATACTCTAATCTCTTAGATCTTATGTCTGGGGATTCCCCGACATTTGGCCGAGGCGAGAAGAAGATATCACGAGTAGCAACCGTTGCTGGAATTATTGTCTGCCCAGGCTTGATGATGAGACCTCCAACAGTGTGACCTCTGATGCTCAGCCTCCATAGCAGGATAGGATGATGGTGAAAGCCGAGCCAGCTTCCCACTCCGAGGCTCATGAGACTCGGATGGAAATGAGGAGAATGGTGTTTCAACTGGGATGAGGGACTCCCTTCTCTTACAGCTCAAAGATGGGCTTGGAGAAGATGTGGAAGTACTCTATGTTGGTTCTCTTAGAGAACAAATTGACCCGATCGAGCAAGACGATGTTGCTCAAACATTGCTCGAGACATTCAAATGTGTCCCTGCATTTATCCCTCCTGAGTTGTTCAGTAAATTCTATCATGGCTTCTAACAACAGCAGTTGCTTGTGTTTTATTACATACTTCCCTCTATCAGGACCTTGGGGGTCGGTTTGATCGGTCTCTCTGGCAAGCTTATGTCTCTGTGAACAAAATATTTGCAGATAAAGTAATGGAAGTGATCACCCCTGATGAAGATTTTGTGTGGGTTCATGATTACCATTTGATGGTTTTGCCTACATTTTTGAGGAAGAGGTTTAACAGGGTGAAGCTCGGGTTTTTCCTACACAGTCCGTTCCCATCATCAGAGATATATCGAACACTTCCTGTAAGAGATGAGCTTCTAAGAGCTCTTCTGAATTCCGACCTGATCGGCTTTCATACTTTTGATTATGCCAGACACTTCTTTGCTGTAGTAGAGATGCTCGGCCTTTAGTATCAGTCTAAGCGAGGATTTGTGGGCTCTGATGTATATGGCCGAACCGTTAGCATTAAGATCCTTCCTGTTGGAATTCATATAGGCCAGCTTGGGTCTGTGCTGAATCTTCCCGAGACCGAATCTCGTGTTGCAGAGTTATGCGACCAGTTCAGGGGTCGGACTGTTTTGCTCGGGGTAGATGACATGGACATCTTTAAAGGGATCAGTTTGAAGCTTTTGGCTATGGAACAATTGCTTACACAACATCCTGACAAGCGGGGCAAGGTTGTACTCGTTCAAATCGCGAACCCTGCCAGAGGCCGGGGAAAGGATGTGCAGGAGGTTCAGTCCGAAACCTATGAAACAGTAAGGAGGATCAACGAGACGTTCGGACGTCCGGGATATGATCAATGGACATAATGAGGCCTCTTAGTTCTGAGCGATTGACTTATTATGTAATTGCAGAGTGCTGTCTCGTTACAGCAGTGAGGGACGGGATGAACCTTATACCTTACGAATACATTATATGCCGTCAAGGAAACGAGAAGCTGGATGAGACATTGGGACTGAACCCAGAAACACCGAAGAAGAGCATGCTCGTGGTTTCTGAGTTCATTGGTTGTTCCCCGTCCCTCAGTGGGGCGATTCGAGTGAATCCATGGAACATCGATGCTGTAGCTGAAGCTATGGATTCCATGCCCAGTTTGTTCTAGGAGGCCAGGGCTTGATTCTGCGACACTTAGAAGCACTATAGGTATGTGAGTACACACGATGTCGCTTATTGGGCACATAGCTTTTTGCAGGATCTTGAAAGGGCTTGTAGGGATCATGTGAGGAGGAGGTGCTGGGGGATCGGTTTTGGTTTAGGGTTTCGGGTAATTGCTTTGGACCCGAGTTTCAGGAAGCTTTCGGTTGAGCATATTGTTTCAGCTTATAAGCGGACCAAGAACCGGGCTATTCTTTTGGACTGTGATGGTACCATGATGCTGCAGAGTTCGATCAGTACAATTCCTAATACCGAGGCTATCGGGATCTTGAACAACTTGTGTGGCGATCCTAAGAACGTTGTCTTCGTCGTCAGTGGAAAGGACAAGAACACTCTTTGAATGGTTTTAACTTCTTGTGACAAGCTAGGCATTGCAGCTGAGCATGGTTATTTTTTGAGGTGAATTGATCTTTTTTCAGCTCCCCATTGAACATTCTTTCTGTTTTTTAAACATTAATTGCTGAAAATGTGATCGGATTTCGGGTATGGATGTTATATATGAGTAATTTAATCGTCTACAGGATTGATGTTTGAGACTTAGGTTGCTAGTATACCCATGAGAATCATATCATTATTAGGAATTTGATTTTGGAATCCGTTACGGACCTTGTTTAGTTGATGAGTTTATATTCATTTGGATTATTTGTTCTCAAAGTTGGTTAGAAGGACATGAATATCGGTTTTGGGACATTTATGTTAATTCATACACGAATGTTGTGAGTTAGAAAATTTTTGTTAATATTGAATTTTGGATATGATATTGTTGATTTTTAGAATAGGTGTCTGGTAATTAGACAAAATCCAGTTACAGGACGAAGGTTTGTGTCTTTTTGCGCCCATTCTAGCTTGAGGTGTGAATTGACGGTCATGCCCCTAGGGTGAGTTTCAAGGCGTGACAGAGCTGACTTGAACTCCATTACTCCATAGAAGAAGTCATGTAAGTGAATCAGATTGTGCCTTAGATAGGATAAGAAACAGTCCATTTTGATATCGATAGCATTTGAGGGTTTCACAATAGTCCATTTTGATATTAATAGCATTTACATTTTTGGGTTTTACCTTGTCATCGATTTATTGTTCTAGTACCATTTATAATTCTTAAAAAATGATCTTGTTTCTAATATCCTCGGGGCAATCGTCGTTGTGTCTCAAGAACTAGAGATCGGTATTTGTGTCCAAATGTTATGTCTAGGAAAATATTAAGCTATGATATACTCTTTTCGATGCCATTGAAAATGTTTACGGTGTGAAACCTAGATGAACACGACAGGTTTCTTCGAGTATGGCAGCAATGAATCCAACCCAACATAAAAAATGCAGGGCAAGGAATGGACATAGGAAATTAATAGTTTATTTTTTTCCAAAACATCGAGAAATTTCCCTATCACAGTTTTTATTGGTTAATCATGTATGTTTGCTTAATTTTGTCACGATCAATGCCTGACTAGAAACGGTAAATAAAGGCCGTCCAGGGTGCTCTGTTGGTTCGGGTGAATGCTAAGATGTGTGTACATAAAATTATAATTATTCTCATCCCATGTTTATTATTAGTTTTTATTCTGTCTTGCATATATTTTTTTGCTTCCATTTGTAAATGCATCATTTTGTAAAGCATCGGTTTTAATTATGCTTGATTAATTGTCAATGCAACCGAGATAAATAATAATTGCAAGACCAACA
Source organism: Tetrastigma voinierianum (assembly GCA_016808115.1). Taxonomy (NCBI): domain Eukaryota; kingdom Viridiplantae; phylum Streptophyta; class Magnoliopsida; order Vitales; family Vitaceae; genus Tetrastigma; species Tetrastigma voinierianum. The sequence continues at coordinate 63,063 of JAEQBH010006448.1, forward strand.
AGAGTACATGAGTTCGGTTTTCGCCAAATTCACTTAACCGAACCTTGGGGTAAAACTTAAAAGCTTCAAACCGGAGGACATGGTAGTAGGGGTCGGGTTGACCTCCATAGCTTCGAAGCTCATATTTTCTTCATGAGAGAGTTGTTATGGTTTATGGTTCGGTTTTGTACGATACAGATGCATGAACTATTGTTTGCGCATGCTGCTATTTTCACGGTTTTTAGGAGATGAACTAATTGAAGGGAAAGGCTTAAATCCGAAGTTGGAATGAGCTCCATAAGTCTGAAGGAACGATTCGAACCTTTTTTTTTGAACTTCTAGAGAAATGGGAACTATTTCTTATTTCCTTTGCTCTGTTTACAGTTTTTAAATGAAGAAAGTAGTTAGTTAATTGTCTGAATTTCAGTGGAGACTAATTCAACATCGGCTTCCCTGTCGATATCAACATTGTCAGAACAAACGATAATATTTACGTGTTATTTTGATTTTCATCGTTGTAGTAATGCCAATACCAAGTCGACGTTTATTCTTTTCAGGCTAAGTCGTGACGCTGAGTGGGAAACTTGCTTGCCCGTCACAGACTTCGATTGGAAAGAGATTGCAGAAACCAGTTATGAGTATACACGAAACAACTGATAAGTTTCTGCCGCGAGACCAAGAAAGTGCACTTGTTTGGAATTATCAGTATGCAGATCGATTTTGGCTCGTGCGGGCAGAGGAGCTTCTAGATCACCTGGAAAGTGTTCTTGCCAATGAGCCAGTTTCTGTCAAGAGTGGTCAACACATTGTGGAAGTTAAACCTCAGGTTAGTAGATCTCTGCTTCCCGTTTAACATTGATCCATTGTTCAGTTGCAGATATAAAAAGAACGGTCTAAACCTTCATAAATGTTCAAGATTTTACTAACTTTCTAAATTAATACTTGTGTATAGAATTAATGTATAGTGGAACTAATAGACGATGGGGAAAATTAGCAGATTCTTTAGAGGGTATGATCTAAATATACTTTTTTACAGGTTTTTTTCTAGAGATTTTCTATTTAATTCACTTATGTGATTTGATAGGAGAAAAGGATTTGTCATGGTGAGTGTTTTAATAAGGTTATACAATCTGTTTATATTCTCTGGTACTTCTAATGCTATGTCAGATCCGAAGGCCCGCGGTGCTACTTTTGTGAAAAGAAGAAGTTGAGAAAAAAATAAGGATATGTTTATTATGAAAGAGACTTATTATTATTGAAAGATTTGAGAATTATATATATATATGCAATCTGAGAACAAAATAGTAATAGTATAAAATGATAAAGGGAAACCACTACAAATATCACTACAATACGTTTCGCATGAGATGGTGTGCGAAATAACACGATCTTGTTACATACTGGGGAAAAAGGCGAGATCGGGAACAGAGATTTGGTAGAAGTGCATCAATAATTTGGTTATCAGCGAAGAGATGAGCAAACCGCCTTTGACCTCGGATAATAAACCAGTCCACGAACAAAATGATCGATTGCAAGGTGTTTCGTAGAGAATGAAAGACGGGGATTAGTTGAGAGATAAATTAGCACCTTGAGGTTGTCAGGAAACGAATTGAAATTGTATTTACCTTGGTCTGAAAGTTCAACCGAAGCAAGCGATTTACCATTGAAATTTGGCGTGACGGCCCGCGCGATCTTCATTCGATTGGAACGAACAACGGTCGTTCTTTGTAGACTTTAGAAATGGGATTAGCGGAAAAATAGAAGAAAAACACTTGTGGAGGTCACGATCATCACGGGTTACTAGCCCGGTCGCCATCAGAGAAATCATCTGTCTCCGGAGAATTAATATGAATTTGAATCACGAAGGGATGCAAATGCCCATTAAGATATGAGCAAACATTTGGTGCTCGATGGTGTTGAATGATGCGTGTATAAGCGCAGAGTTTATTCCACGACAGAAGAAAATATCTAGTGAGTCATCCAAGATCTTTAGAGCCTGATAGCGTGGTCTGGTGGCATTGTGAGCATAAGTATCATCATTATGTCCAGAGAGAAGTACCTCGATGAAGCCCAAGGGTAGAGGAACGGGTTTGGAGTCTAGCGTATTAGCCCAGTATTGTTGGATGAGGCATCATATTCTTCTTGCATTGCCTTAACCGGCGGGATCATGGAGGCTCGGGTAATAGTGCGAGTTCGATTGTGAGATAGATTATGGTGGTGAGGCAGACCGTATTTTGGGTTGGGTTTGATGATGATATTTTTAGAGTGGGTTTGCATGAAATGATGGTTTAGTAGAGGAGAGGAGAAGGGGCGGGTGGGGAGATGGTGGGGATGGGTAAAGGGGTCGGGAGAAGGGTGGCTTAAATTAGGGATGGAAGAGACGGACCAAATACCGAGTAGATGGAGAAGGTCGCTGGAATGGTGTTGGTGGGGTCGGGGATGCAAGTCGGGCATGAGGACGAGTGGGGGGATGGGGAGGAACATAGCAATTCAGGTGAGGTCAGCAGTATGGGTAGGGGAGTTGGATAAGCGCGCTGGGAAAGATGAGCGGGGAGTGCAAGGGGCGTATGCAATGCAGGCCTTAGTGGGTAGAGACCTTGAATAGGAAGACATTTTTCCTGAACTTGACATGGCGGAATGAAGATTTTTGAGGAAGGGTGTGAGAGAAAGACCTGCTTTGAGTGAGGGTGTGAGAAAAGACAAAAGCCCAGATTTGGGATCGGAGTTTGTGGGAAGAATAGGAACTATGAGGCAAGTAGAAAACCTGAATATGGCAGAGACACGGGTTTGGAAGGGTTAGGAGCTTTGTTGAATAACTTTCAAAGAGGAACGAGGGAAAGGAACCTTGACTTTAGGCATTCTATTTATTAAATAGACAATAGTATATGTCACAATTTAGAAGGCGAGAGGATGGATGCTTGATATAGGAGAGTGAGACACATTTAAATGATATCTAGATGTCGGCGTTCGGAGAATACCCGTTATGTTCGGGGAGTGTAGGAGGTGTAGCGTAAGATGTATTTATATCATGGGGTGAAGAAGGGCCAGAAGGGCGAATTTGCCCCATTATCTGTGTAAAGTGTTTTAATGGCGGTGGTGAAATGGTTTTCAACAAGTTGCTTGAAGGTGACAAACGTTGAATGAACATCCAATTTTCGATGTAATGGGTAAAGCCAGATATACCTTGTAATGGTCAAGAAAAATAACATAGTAGTTAAAACCATCGAGAAGATGAAATGGTGAGGTCGAACATTAGAAAAATGATATCGAGAGGAAGGAAGAGTGATACTTGATTTAGCAAAAGGTAATTTGTGGCTTTATTAATATTCACGAGAGTCTGAGAAAATGAGCCATAAATGTTCTCGAGAAGGAAATATTTAGAACTGCGAGAAATTTACGAAAAATATGTAAAGACGAATAATGACTTAGACGTATGCCACATGGAGATAGTGGAAGCGAGGATCGGGTGAAGAAGATAGAACTAGGGGCGGAAGGCCAGAAGAGGATGACTTTGTGATGTGGAGCACGAATCCTCTTATCTTGCCTGCGAACCGGAGTGACAGTGTGTGATCACACTTTGAAAAAGAGTAAAAATAAGACATTAATAGAGTTATCGCACCGCATAGTTGTAAAGCGTAGTATGAGCCTCTGGAGCAAGGCGGGCTTTATATCAGACGCATGTTTACATATATGTTTTTTAAAAATATAATCAAAATATATGATCATTTATCATAAAATATCATGAAAATATCAATCAGATAAAAACTACATAATGACCTCTAAGCATAAAAATTCATAAAACAGTATCAACAAATCTAACAAATCCGTCTCAGTTTACAAAATCCATGAAATTGTCGGTGAGCATTGTCAACATGCAAACCATATCCTTATTCGAATTAGAAGTAAATCATCCAGACAAAGCACATTAAAATAACTAATTTGTCCTGACAACGAAGCGCTCGATTCGTCTTCCACATCCACATGATCATCATCGTCATTTGTAACCTTCCATATCCTCATCATTTTACGATAATCGATTCTTGTCTTCATGATTAATGAAGAGAAGGGCATGAGTCTGAGAGCTTGAAGTTTGTGTCATTTCCCCTTCCACAGTAGTGTAGCTTGCTTGAGCTTGCTCTAGCTCTGAAATTAATTAAATCTGGAAACACGACCTTCACTTGCTACAGCAACATCACCCGTATCAAGTCATCTCATGAACACTAAATCATCTTGTGCATCACATGATCCTTGAAGTTTGGAACACCAAATGATTGTTGGGGTTACGCGGCCAAATAGCGTTATTTATGGACTTACGATACAAGCGGCGTCATTTTGGATGTGACAATATTTTTAATTCTGTGCACATCCCAAGCGGCGTTGTTTGGAATTCTTAGAGTCAACGACATCTTTTTTGAACTGTTTTAAGTCACTTATCCAAAACGACATCGTTTGGATAAGTGACTTAGTCTCAAATAACGGTGTTTTGGGAAGGGATTTCAAAAAATAAATAGGCAACTTGGCAATGCGTTTATGTCCACAGAGACGAAGCAGCGTCGTTTTATTTGAGTTCGCAATGACGAGGAACTCTTGTCCTGTAATCTTGGCGACCGGAAAAAAACCGGAAGAAGAGAGCGGAGGAGGCAAAGAGAAGGGAAAGACATCACTGATGGAAGGAGAGCTGCATCGAGGGTTCGCACCTCATGAAGGTGCGCGCCTTGCTGCCTACCACTTCAACTATGCCTTGTGAAGAGGAGTGTGCAGGCTCGATTGAGGGGCCATGGTGCGCGTTGCACAGTGCACTTTCAAGGCGTGCCTTTCACGACTATGATTTGCCTGAGGCGGAGTAGAGATGGGGTTTTAGATGTGAACACGTGTAACACATTGGTAAATAAATAATGGGTGTAGGGGTAGAGAGGTAAGGGGTGTGAAGGCAATGTTGGCAATAGATAAACTGTATCACTGATAAAGGGAAACTATCGGGGCGGTGTCTTGTCACCTTGAAGGGCCCGATGTAGCGAGATCCAGGCCGGTCACCGGTAGGGGCGCAGGTCAGCGACCAAGTCAGAATCCACCGGGATTAAGAGTAATGGATTGCGGTGTGTGGGCATAGGGCGGGGAAGGTCGGGCGTTAGGCTCGAGCGAGAAATTTAGTGGAAGAGATCTGAGTCTTGGGGTGGATGAATAATTGCTGCCGAGTGGGTGCCTGTTATACCACCTCAAGTTGACAAGCGCCTGAGGTGGGTGGCTATGCAGAAATTTGGGTCGGAGGCTGGATCTTTGCGGAGACAATGGAGGAGTAGTTGGTTGAGTATGCGGTGGAGTTCGCGGGGAGGGATACATAGCTGCGAGAATCGGTTATGGTTTCCATCACAGCACGTTGGTCGACCAAGATGTAATGAAGAGCGCCCAATGTAGAGCGAGTGGTTGGGTGGAAGTAAGTGATTACTAAAAGGAACGAATTTCATTTAGACATATATTTAGTAGGTGCTGAAACAATTCCTCAAATGGCCCGGAGTTACTTGAGCTTGTGGGAGCATGAGATATGTTTAAGTAGGTCGGGCGAAGTAGTTCAGAAACACGGATGGAAAGAGTACAATTAAAGTCGTGAGACATCAGCCAGAAGCGAGTTGTGTTTGTATCACATATAGTCGATGTGTTCTGATTGTTGAGGACTAATACGAGTGGTGATAGGTCGCCCAGTCCTTAGCACGAAGGTGGGCGTCAGCATTAATCTTTAAAGAGTAGTCCATGCGTACGAGATCTTGGTGGAAGTGAGATGGCCCGGACTAGGGTGTGGATATGGATGACAATTGCATTGAGAAACCGGTGGTTTATGCGAGTCGGAGAATATGGTGGGTTCGAGGAGGATGCGGCGTCGAGCGAGTTAACATCATTAATCGGGGGACACGATCTTGGCCAGTCGTGACCTTCGAGTAAGTCTACCCCGAATGGGAGGCGTGGTGGGCGCCACGTGGAATGATTCGAGGCGAAGTGAGTTCTAGTAGATTACGAGCATTGACATTAAGCAGTTAAATTTTGAGACGGATCGGTCGGGTTAAAGTGTGGGACGACGAGGAGGCCTGGCAATGATGGTTGAAGAAGATTCTTTGGCCATTGAGTATCGTGCACGACAACAGTGGTTAGGAACGACACAGGCAGAATGCCCAAACACATGTGATCATCGGATCATGATGGGCGGCGGCAAAGGCGGCTAGGATTAAGGGTTTTCTTTATTAAGCTTGACCTCCACAATACCATATTATGAAATAGACTTGCGTATTATTGAAAGAGTTGAGATATATATATATATATGCAATCTGAAGACAAAATAAATGAAGCGTAAAGCCCGATAAAAGGAAACTACTTTAAATATACTCTAATCTTTGTTGTAAGGGAGTAGAGGGCTGCTCGATATTTTTGTAAATAATAAAGTTCTAGGAGTTTAATTCTCTATTAGTTTGTACTTTATAATAATTCGATTCATAATAAACTTTCTCACTGCAGATGAATTTTCATGAGTTTTCAAATAAAAAATCTTGGTGTTTCTTTGTTTAGTATTTTATTATTGTGGCATTGATTTTAATAATACAATAAAGATGAAGAATCTCTATATGAACAGAAGACTCAGAAGTACATCCTCATGGATCGATAAACTTTTGCTTGTGAAATGACTGACTACCCTAAAATCTTATTCATATGATGACTAATCTTTTAAATGGAAATCTTTCCTTTTCTAATATCTACCTTCTATCTCCTTAATTATGTGTGAAGTAATAGATAAACTCCTTAATTATGGTTCATAAATTGAAATTTAAATCGTTTTGAGATTTTGATCGGGGAGAAGGGTAAGAAGTTGAGAGGATGCATTTAGGAGAGATGCGAGGGGCGGCATCCATGGGTGAGGTTCGAAGGTCGAGTTGACACTTGCAGGGATCGAGGCCTGTGTGCCAGAGATATCATGATCAAGATTGGTTTGCGAGGCTCAGGAGGAAGAAGGAAGAATCTTATAAGTTAAGTGGCCATTTCCAACGATATTCTGTTCGTAATTCGATCCAGCGATGCGAGGATGGAAAAGGTTCGGAATATGTATCCCGGAAGGGAAAGGTTTGGTGCGGGGTTGGAAACTTATGGCAGAGAAACTCCGATCTCTCAGAGTGGGTACTAAGGTACCAGAATGGAAGAGAAACAATGATAGGAGGAAGAAGCGAGGTCTGGAAAGAGGGATAGCCTTGTGACCCTAAAGTCTTTTCTGACATTAGTGAGCAGGTTAGGAAATATACGAAGATGAGGTCGAGGTGAAGTGGGAAGGATGAGATCGAGGAGAGATTAGAGCTATTAGATTCGTCTTGGTGGGTTGGTGGGAGTGGCACGTCAGTTACGGATCTGAATCTTTGAAGCATAGGGCTTGGTCCTCTTGGGAGGTCAAAGGGTATTTGAATGTGGAGGAGATGGGAAAGGGATTATGGTTGTTTGGCTTCAAGAGTCCAAATGAAGTGAGAAGAATACTTAGGGAGATCTGAAGACTAGAGTTTCTCTCGATATCAGTAGCCAGGAAATGGGAAAAGATGTCGGATCTGATATTGCATAATACAATTAAAACAGTGTGGGGTAAAAGGTTGTTAGAATTTCTTGTTGCACCTCTGGAGTCGTCCGGTTTTAAAACGAATCGGTGATAGATGTGGGGGATTTGTGGCAGTGGATGAAAACGGCGTTTAATCTACAACACTTTGAGGCTACAATCCAAGGTTAAGTGGGATGGAAGTTGAGTACAAAATCTGCAGTGAGTGTCAGAAAGGAGATAGTAGTTTAAGTGATTGATTATGGTGGGAGGTTCGGCCTCGGATGATCTGCCAGGAAAGACGATGGAAGGGCTTTGAAGGAGGAGTGCTCCCGGGGGGAAGAGGGAGGAGTAAGTACACGCGCAGGAGAGTGTGTGGAGACGTTGGAACACTGTGTGTTGAAAGTGACCTAAGGGATAGAAGGGTGAATCAGAGGAGGCGAAAGGAAGTCAGTCCGATTGGAGTTGGGGCGAAGAGGCGGAACATCTTTGAGACTGAAGTGTAGTTTCAAATGGGTCCCAGTGAGGACCCAGTCGAAACTGGAGACTTAGTGGTGGAATGCGGGGTCGAGATTGAAGGTTGTGGTGCGGGATCTCATGCAATCGAGACCCGAGAAATGATCCCACGGCAGAGTGGATGGAGCTTCCTACACCTCTTGCTGGGCCTGGCGGGACGACCTTGAAGCCCCACATCCATGAGGGGTTGAGAAAAGCCCTAGTAAAGGGACCTTTAAGTGGGAGACACAGAAACAATACTATCTCCCTTTGCTAGGGCTAAGAAACAACATGAGGATCGGTTCTTTGTGAATCACACGGGAGGAAGGAGGCGGGAGGATGTCGGTCAAGCTCCTTCTCGTGGATGACGCTCCCGGGTGTAGGGTTTAACTCGAGAAACTCCCTTACGTCACAGTCTACATTTTTGGTAGGCCCTCCGCTCGGGGTTCTTTTAGGCCCAGGGGTTATTTTGAGTCGAATGAGGTGGTTGACTTGGAACCTCTAAGGATGGTGGCGGCGGATGGCAGCGAATGGGGTTTGGAATCCTCGGGTGCTCTGGTGGATTTAGAAGAGGGCTCGGTGGGTGCCGAATAGTAGGCAGAGGAGGCAGTTTCTGTGGCATCAGAAGTTTCAGGTTATGAGAAGTGGGAAGACAGTTGTTTGGTCAAATTTAGCGAATTCCTGGGGTTTCCTACAGTGGGATTCGAGAGTGAGATTATGGTTTTGCTTAGAAAGATGGTGGCGGCGTCAGTGGAAAAACAAAATTTGTCTGATGTCAGGATGTGAGCGGGATTAAAAAGTGTGTACCATCAATTATGATGGGAAAAATCAAAACAAGGGAGGAGACAAGGAAAGGGGGAGTCTAATGCTAAGCTTATAATAAAGTTAAAACTAATGACATGGAATGTTAGAGGGGTGAATGACCCTGACAGAAGGAAGATCATCGAACTTTATCGGTATCGGAGTGGATTTGGTTTGCCTTGAGAGACCCGAAATCCCGAGGATGATGCTGCATGTTTCCTTGATTTGGGAGTGGGTGAACTCCTGATTAAGGCCACAGAAAATGCGAGAGGGGTCTGCGAGGGGTATTCTTTTGTTTTAGGAATGAAAAGAAAGGATGGGTTGAGTAGACTGAGAGATTAGTCCCTTCATTCGTGTTTGTTTAGAAGTGGTGGAGGAACTCTTTGGATGTTCTCGGGACTTTATGGTCCAGTTGAGAGGAGGCTTAAGGAAGCTTTTTGGGGAGAATTGAGTAGCATCGAAGGGTTAGTGGGAAGGTCAACGGGTGTGGGAGGGGATTTAGTAGATTCTCTCCCCCGTGAGAAGAAAATTAGGAGGTAATTTCTCCCTTGATGGGACGTTTCTGAGATTGCTGTAGATAGAGGTGGGTCAGACACCTTGCGAGGTCAATACTTGGAGAGTACATAATCGAGCAGGACCATGTCGCGTTTGGATATATTTAGTAACCGATTGGAGGCAGTTTAACGATGTGGAGTGGAGGTCTTCCACAGACTATTCCCGATCACTTTCCATTACTGTTGGATAGTGAAGGGGTTAAGTCGGGCCCCACTCCTTTTCGTTTTGAACTCATGTGGTTAAAGTCGGGGTTTAGAGAGGCTTTTAGAAGTGAGGTGGCAAAATGTAAGGTTTCATGGCTCTCTTACAGTTTCATTCTATTTCTTAGAATTAAGCTTTGAAGGTATTTTAAAGACTTGACAAAGGAAGTTTTATGAGTCGGGTGAAGAAGAAGGAGGAGCCGCCCAGTAGGGTCTCGTTTTGGGACGACACGGAGAAGGAAGAGGAACAGACAGAGGGAGAGGAGGGAAAGAACAAGGCCCAAGAAGAGTTGAGAGTTGGCGCGTTTGTTTTGGAAGAGATATCTACGAAGGCAATCTAGGGAGTTGTGTTTGAAAAGAAGGAGATAGAAATGGTTCTTCCACGGAGATGGCGATGCTCATAGGAGGAGAAATTGTCTTAGGAAAATCAGTATCAATGGTAGAAGGCTAGATAAGGAGGCTGAGATTAAGGAAGGGTTGATAGCTGCTTTTAAAAACCTTATATCAGCCTCTAGAGTGTGGTGTCCTTATCTTCCTGAGCTCTCTTTTAATGAAATTGAATCGGGGGATGCTTTAAAGATGGAAGAAGTTTTCGAGCAGGAGATTTGGGTACTGTATTTCGAGGGCTCGATGGGAATGAAGCTTGGGCGGATGGTTTCCCCAGCACGGGTCCTTGACCTAGGATTTGGGTGTTAAACCCAGAGTCTTTGGGTTTTTAAGAATTTCATGAATGAATGATTTGTTTAGAAGTCTTAGTACCACCTTCCTTGTTTTGGTTCCTAAAAAATGAATCGTGAGGATCTCGGACTAAGACTATTAGTTTAGTGGGGATTATATAAGATCTTGTAGTCTTGGCTAATAGGATCAAGGGTTATGGGCAGAGGTCGTTTCTCGGGTTCGATTGGCCGCTATCGAGGTAAGAGCAGTTTTGGATGCATTTTGATAGCCATGACAAAGGTTGTGGACTATTTTAGAAGGAAGGAGAGGCTATGGTATCTGAGTTGGACATTGAAAAAACCTATGATCATATATTGGGGTTTTTGTGCCGGGTTTTGGAAAAGGATAGGTTTTTGTGAGCGTTGGTGTTTGGATGAAGTGGTGCGTCTCCACGGCCTCATTTTTCTATCCTAGTATTGGTTGCCAGTGGGGTTCTTTTTAAGGAAACTAGGGGGCTTTGACAGAGGATCCCTATCCTGTTATCTTTTTGTGATTGGTATGGAGGCGTTTAGCCGATTATTGAAACGTGCAGTGAAGGTAATTATCTCTCTAGGAGTAAAATAACGAGGGGTGGGTAGAGTCATCTAATCCTCTCATTTTCTACGTTGATGATACCCTTTTATTTTGCAAAGCCAATAAAGATCAGCTGAAGTTTAAGTTTGGATCGTGTAGTTTGAGGCCTTGTCGGGTTTGAGGATCTTTAAATAAAAGAGTGAGATTTTACACATTGGATTCGGTGGACAATGCGGGAGTTAGCGGTGAGCTTGGATTGCGGGATTGGTTGTCTCTCCGCCCCCGCCACTGGGTCTCCCTCTCGGGGCTAAACATAAAGCGGTAGGGGTGTGGGACCACTTTGTGGAAAACGGGTTTAGGAACAGATTTCGCCTCTTGGGAAATCCTGATATGTTCCCGAGGAGAGCGAGGCTCACGTTGATTCGTTGCACATTATCTTGCCTTCCCATCTATTGTTTATCTTCTTTATTTGAAGCCTTGGGATTCGATTAGCGTTAAATTTGGAGAAGATTCGAAGAGAGTTTTGTGGGGTGGTGGTGAGTCTTGAAAAAGCCTCGTCTTGTTAATTGGAAGATCGTTTATGCGAGAGAGAAAAGAAAGGGTCTTGGCTGTAGATTTTCCAAGTCTCAATGGCGGTTAACTGCAAATGGTGTTGATTCCTTGATGAAGAATTCCTTTGGAGAAAGGTCATTACTTAACCAGAGTTTGGTGAAGGCACGGGCGTTGGTGTTACGGTGATGTCGAGAGGGGTTTTGGGGTTGGGTTGTGGGGAGGAAATTAGAAAAAGTGGCTGACTTCTCAATGCTTCTCACTGGGTAATGGGAGTAGGATCAGCTTTTGGAAGGATGTTTGGTGTGAGAGGCGTTGGAGTCTTTTCCAAATTTAGCTGAGCTCTCCAGCCAAAAAAAAAAATGCTCTGGCGAGGCGGAGTTGTGGGGCCGCAATGATGGGGAAGGGGTTGGAACCTAATCTTTCTTAGTTCTTTGTGGCCAAAATGGAGGGAGTGGATAGGTTTCTAGAGTTACGCATGAAAAAAAATCAGACCCTTCATGGAGGACAAAATCCTCTTTAAAGGCTCCAAGAATGATGCCTTTTTGGTGAAGATTATGTACAGGGTGTTAGATTGTTCACCTCAAGTGGTATTTTCGTCCTTCGATACGGAATCCAGTCATTACTTGCTGGGGTGGCTAGCCACATTAGGGAGGCTTCCTAGGGAAAAGTCTTCAGTGACAGACAACATGGAGGCGCGACGATGGTGTTTACTGTGAGAGTGGCGAGGAGGGACGCATAAACCATTTGTTAGTTCATTGCAAAAAGGCCAGAATGCTCTGGGACCTTCTCTTGTCGATAGTTGGAACATGTTGGGTTTTTCTGGATTCGGTTATTCAAACGCTCCTCCCTTGGCAAGGTGCTCTGGTGGAGTAAAAACGTAAAACCTTGTGTTTGCTTGGCCGTTATGTTTATTTTTTGGTGATGTGGCGAATAGGAACATGGTGGTGTTTGAAAATAGGGCTATCTCGGATCAGAGGACAAAAGTTATGTCTTTGAGCAAGCTATGGTCGTTGGCAAATATTCATAGTGTCGATATCACGAATTCATTGGTGGATTTTTTGACATGGTTGGGGTGTAGGTAGTTTGTTTTGTTTATTTGTTTTTTTTGGTTGTATTTTCTGTCCTCTTGTCTGGGCTGGCTGGCCTTCGGGCTCTGGCTTCGCCCTTCTATCACTTTTGTTCTCCTTTTGGGTTCCTTTTTGTATACTTCCTATGTTTTTTTTGGAACCTCTTGGTTGTTATTTCTCAATATATTTGCTCCTTATCGATAAAAAAAAAAAAAAATTAATTGCTTGTGATGATTTATAATTGCAACCGTGCAAGCACCTAAACCATATTCCTTGCAATGACTAATCTTTTACATTTTTTTCCATTTTATCGTCTGGCTTCTAGGAGGTGTCAGCAAGGGTCTAGTAGCTGACCGTCTCCTCGTGACAATGCAGCAGAAGGTATGCTTCCAGACTTCGTGCCATTGGAATGACCGATCAGACGAGGACATATTCGAGGTGATAATGAGCAAGGGTCTTCCATCTCTTTCCCCAGTTGAAGTGTTTGCTTGCATAGGTAGGAAGCCCAGCAGGGCTAAGTACTGCCTAGAGGCCCACAGCTGAGATGGTGGGGAATGTTACAGGCTCTCATGACCGTGTCCGAACAGGCTGCTGCTAGAAATGCTTCTCAGGTAGCTTCAACAAGAGTGATCATTGATAGAGAGTGAATAGATTAGAACAACACATTGGGTTCGTCTGGGGAAAAAAAGGGATTTTTGGTTTTGTTGATGTTTGGAGAGAGGGAAAAAGATTCAGATAGATAAACCGTTTGTTGCAGCTATGTGTAGTTTCTGTTTTTCTAAATAGGGTAGCTGTACTAAATATTTGTTCATGTCTTGCTATTGCATGATATAATGTCTATATGATAAGCTTTTAAGATCATTTGCCATCTTTGAATATGTACCATAAAAGCCTGAGCTCGTATTTCAGGATCAGCTTGGAAGTAAATTTGGTAAAAGTAGTACATTTCTGTAACGCTTACGTAGACAACTTTTTTGAGAGAAATCTGTTACTGATTTCGTAAAAAAGGCTAAAAAATGGTTTTACTTTTGGTAATTGGTATTCATTTTAGTAGTATAATAGGTACTAGAGAGGTTTTAAATCGTTTGTTTAATTAAGAATTGCCATTAAATAAATTACTTTGTTAAGCTAATTTTTTTAAAGATTAATCAATAGAGCAGGACATAAGTAGGAATAAAGCAGTCAAAGCTACTTAAAAGCAGAATCTTGGTCGATGGAGTAAATCGAGTAAAGCTCAAAATCAAGTGGCTTGTCGAGTTGATTATCACAATACCCGATTAGTGCTCCACCAATTTAATCGATTTGATATTGAGTAACCCAGTTAATTTTGAGTCGAGTTTTGAGCATTATAGAAAAAGATCAGAAGAAAGAAAGGAAAAAGGAAAACTATTTTACAAAAAGCTAAACAAATAATCTCACAGTAGTCTGCTCCACAAAACTAACTACTGATTCGATAGACCATTGAATCAAGTTGGCGTTGGATTTAAGGCTTTGTCGAACACTGTTAGATTCCACCAAATCCAATTTTCTGCAGAAGTCTTTTCAGTAATGCCTACTACTAAACATCAGGTCCTTCCATTTGAATTTCATATTCTATTAGCAAGAAACATAAAAGAGGTGTACACTCCAGCTTTATATGATGAAGATTTAGCAATTTCTTGAACTCCAAATAGCATAGCTTTTCAGTTCTCACAGCATATTCAATTTGTGTGACATATAATGTGCACTTGTAACAGGGATTTTCCTGTGGCAATCAATACAAGTATTCCCCCAGTTTGTTGGATTGTTTGTTTCTAGTGCTGATCCTAGAGAATCCCTATAATCTATGTACGAAGCAACGATTCATAAATTACATTTACCCATTGAAGTGATGGGTTAAGCAAAAGTAAATAGAAGGAAAGGAAATTCGAGCTTAAGGTCAACTGAAATTTGTGTTCACCAATCAGGTTCATTATTTTTAATTTTATTTTTTATCTTGATTTGGAGTTGATTATCCTGGCTACCAAAAATTAGTTCACTGTTGATTGCATTAGTTCATAGGTTGAACACAAATTCATCTTTTTATATTAAAATCTGAAGTTGAGTAGTGAACATATTTCTTCATTCATGAAATTTTTGTTTTGTGGGTTTTGCAGTTTAATTTATTTACGAGATTGCTTCTCCTTTTTTACAGCTGGGAAGCCTCATCATATGGTTTATAATATGCATATTGTTCTAAGCCAATTAAATGATAGGAAAAGTTGCATAACATCATTTTCTCCTTAAGGTCCTATAAAATGGTTGCAGTCTTGTAGACACAATCAATTTCTGTTCAAAGTTTCCAACAAGATGAAAAAAAAAAAAAAAATCATATAAGGGGTTCATCAACCCCTTTGCATGAATACATAAAGATACAAAGAAAAATGTCTGTTTGTGAAAAACATGACCAAGAAGCATGATCACAGTATACATCCAATACTACTGTTCTATCATCTGAGAAGAAAAAGATCTAAGGAATGTTCCTAGTATGCCTTTAAATTACCCAATCAGTAATCACCAAACTCAAATTGAATGGGTTGTTCAAGTTTTACTTTTTCAGAGACAATTTGCTGATGACCACATGAAAAGGAAGGGAGACTTGACTAGCATCAAATATACACAGGAGTAAAAATGTATATATGGAACATGCAATTTTATTTTCAAAAGTATTCAGTCCTGTATTTGAGATTTTGTATTAATGCCTATACATAAAAACACTTTCAAGTTTCCATATTCTAAAACATTTTCAAACCATACACTCTTTGAATGAAAGTTTAAAAGTGCAGCATTCATAAATGACCCCTTTTGGTACTTCTGTCTATTTCCAGGGAATTCCATACCTATATGGGAGAAGGAAATGTTAAAGCAAGAGGTAGTTGGTGATATATGCATCACAGTAAGCAAGGTGTCATGGCTGCTATCTATTAGGTCTTTCGTCATTTTATCGATACCTGCCAAGCCAGGCCAATAAATAGAGATTAAGAATTCTCAAACAGTTCTTAACTTCAATTAATGACAGGGACTTGATAAGAAAAACTATTTTTCACCACCAAGTCCAGAAGCATCATTAAGAGTGGCCTGAGAGTTTGTGCTGGTGAGATATTGAAAGGTGGAACCATCAACCACTCAAGAAATTGAGATCAAGTACTATGGACCTGTAGTCACTATCCAACCACGGCACCATGGCACACCCTCCATGATGATTGCCAAATGGTGCTTACTGTCCGACGACAGAGTCAGCCATCTGAGCATCACTGGACTGGTTACCGGGCATTGTCGGTCCAACAAACCTGAATTCTCGATGATTCCCGAACCACTCCCTGAACTTGAACTCCTCCATGGGACGACTCCTCAGACATTACAGCCTTGCGCATTGCTTTCTTTGCTCTCCAAGTCCACAGGATCAGCAAAATAGTTAGAGCCTGACCTGTGGTGGGTTGCCCTGGTGTCAGTGGATGCAGGCTAGAGAGAACAATTGAGGCAGCTGTGGTTTTCTCATGAGGTTGCCACAGTGAGTGAGGGCTTGAGTAGGTGCCGGATGAAAACAGAGCAGAGCAGGTGATTGAAAGGGGACGATGTTCAGGCTGCTTCTATATAGCTAAATTTGAAGTTATCCCGACTTATATCAGTGAATGCTCGAGGAAGTGGAAACAATGGAAATTCCATTCCGGGGGTTGTCATAGAGGAACTTCCAACACATAGGTAGATGATGCACCACCGGGATTCCCCAAGACGAGAGATACGGCCTCGGCCCGATGCCGCTCAGAAGCAGAAGCTGAGGGGTTCCGATGGCGCCGGAGCTCAGTATCACCTCTCCGTTTTCCCGAACCATTTGCATTGAGTGGTACCGCCCGATTCTGTCACGATAGACTACCCGATGGCACCCTGCTTCGACCCCGATGGGGATGAAGTGGGGGCAAGGAGGATTCTCTCAACACTGGCATGGACCGCCACTCTGATGTTGGCGGCGTTGGCGTAGCCGAGAAGGTCGGCGGCGGTGTGCCGTCGGCCGGTATCAAAAGTAGAGCCGCCGATCTTGGTTCCCATTTCATGGTCAAGACTGAAACCCCGATATGGATGAACACCGGCCTCCAGCAACCCGTCCCGAACTGCTGATTGCCAGTTCTGGAGCTCCGGCCGGAAGACCACCGCCCTCTCAACCCACTCGTACGACTGATTCACAATGTGGAGGTCCCATTTCATCCCCGATTTTTCATAGAAATCTTCGTCGGCTCTGCTGTAGAATCCGGCGTTGACGGCGCTGCTGCCATGAGAACCCGGCCTCTGGCGTTAGCTGCATAAATCTTTCCGGATGTGAATGTTTGTACAGGGGAGTCCATGGACGTCGAGTCTCCGTGGGGAGTGGCCACAGAAGCCGTCTTGGTTCATCAGATCAGGGCTGGTGTAAGGCAAGCCACCACGATTTCAGAACCAATACTCGAAAATTCTCCGACAACGTCGCCGCCAATGGAGCAACCGGCAGTTCCCCCGCCGACGATGAGTATGATCCATAGTAATCCTCAATAGGCATCCGTAGCACAACTACAAACTTAAGTAGTTCGGACCTGAAGCAGAAAAGGGTTGCTCAAGAACTCCATCAAGAATCACCCTGTTGGTTTCAGAAAACTGACAGAAAGAAAATTTTAGCTCAGATCAAGAGGTCAATAAAATAACGGACCTCTACTAAGACTTCCCATTTCCCTTCCTAAATTTTCTGGACAACCAGACAGAAAACAAGAAGAAACCAGAGAGGGATTTCGAAAATAAATATACCTTGTAGAAACTGTCCTCGGGAGAGTTGATGGAGACTAAAAACGATGAAGAAAGCAAGAAATGAAGGAGAAGACGCCACAGTATTGGCCATTACTGTAATGCGGTGAAGAAACCACCTAGGGTTTCATGAGATTAGCTAACGAGAGAAAACACCTCGAGAGGGGAGAGGGGAGAGAGAGAGGGGGTGGAAGAGATGGCTGTATAACAAATAACTGATTTCGTTAGGATGGCGCCTGTGATTCTCTGTAACGACGTCGTTTCTATCTGAAAGGCAAACTCCAGTGCATGGTATGAAACGACATCGTTTTAATGACAAACATTCCATTTGGGTAGATTTTGAATTCCAAGTGAATGGGGTGATTAAAAATGGTAAAATAGGCATGTTTGGTTACAATTTTTTGAAAACAGTTTCCAAAAAACACAGAGTATAAAAGAAAGAAATAAAGAGAGAATATGTTTGGGGTGTATTTAGTTATAGTTTTTGAAAATAATTTTTTGTTATAAAAAACAAGGAGAATAAAGAAAGTACGAGAACACGTTTTAGAACACATAAAACATTAAATTAAAAAGAACAGTTTTCTCATAACAATTTTTAAAAACAGGAATCAAACAAACCTTTGGTTTCTTTTTTTTTTTTTTTCTAATTCTTAAAAGCCACAAAAAAACACATTTGGTTTTTTTTTTTTTTTTTTATTATGAAAAACACTGAGAATATAGAAACATTAAATTCAAAGAACATGAATAGTTTTCAAAGAATACTAATCGTGTTTTTAAAAATGGTTCTCAAGAACAGTTTAAACAAAAAAACTAGGTCCATAATTTCTAATTAAAAAAAATCTTTTATCCATACTAGTTGAAAAGTCAAATTTGCCCTTATAGAACTCAACTTAGATGTGGGAAACTAATCAGCCCGATCATTCGACTAGTGAGCTTGATATGGAATTGAGTCATTTTGCTCTCGATGCGACCGATTCGATGTTTGAATAGCCCAACTTGGCCTTATATAGGTTAATATGGGCGGAAATAGTAAAAATATTAAACATTAATATTATAATTTTCTAAATATTTTATAAAATAATTTTTGTTTAATTTTTTTTAATGTAATACTTATAATTTGTTTTTATGTTGTTAAAAGACTATATAATAATAATTTTAAATATTATTTTAATTTAAATTATTTAAAAGACTATTCTTTTTTCTTTAAACAATATTTTCATTAATAAAAAAAACATATATTATCATAATAACTAGAAAATTAACCATTTAAAAAAATATTTACAAGCGTATCACGATTATTGATGATGTCTTTTGATGGTAGAATTTGGAGTGTGTTGGAATCGCTCGGTCGGGCCCCAGGCTATCGTGGCTAAGGCTAGACTATCATTGAAATGGGATTCGTTAGACTTTGGGCTGTGAATTTCCTCTGAAACAAGAAGAGAGGATCGTGAGGCTCGCGCATTCTTGCGACTCCGTCCCCAAGTCGATTTATTCTGCGGGAGAGAATGCTCCAATGCAGGGAATGAAGTATTGGTCACGTAAGTCTGCGTCACCTTTGTAGATGGGGTGGGCATTATTTATAATATATGTTTTTCACGTTGGATGGTGATAGGATTCTCTCTTATTGGATGAGGGATTTTCTTTTCGTATATTGTCGGATAATAAGGGATAATTGGAACGATTATTAGAGATTATCTACTCACCCTTTATTAGTGAGATTTGGTTTGATTCTGAGATAAACGGTTATTAGAATTATCACTTATTTATTGATGAGATTTGGATTGATTTCACGGGATAAACGGTCGTTGGGAATCCTCTTAGCTATTGGTGATATTTGGTTTGATTTCTGAGGATAATTTCTTTAGGTTAATCGCGTTAAGAGCCCCTTGGGGAGGATCAGCCAGGGCTCCGTTTGGGCTATCTTGGAGCCGAGCGTTTATCGAGGCTGTGCCAATCTTAACTAATCCTCTTGCTTGGGCTTGGGAGTGGGCACAACGCTATTTTTTAAAACTCAATCGGTTGCCCCATTGCCAGTTACGGTTAGCGTGGGTAAATTTGTATCGCGCTTCTTCGTCGGGTGCGACCTCCGTGTAGTGGCTGAGGTTGGTTTAGTTAAGGTTTGTCGCCCACGTGTGGGCGTCCACAATGGTAATAATGATTTTTCGGCTTTTCTTGACTTTGTTCGTCTAGTTCTTTCAATTTCCTTGAACATCCTTTGTAGATTAGCATTGTGTTCCCACGATGTGAAGCTTTTCCTTCTCTGCGAGTTCATGCTTCTTTTCTCTTAAAACTCATCTGACCATTTGTTCAGAATCTCTTTTGGTGTTTTGTAATCACATAACTGGTCGTCCTTTCGTTTTGTTCACTTTGGGGCCGAGTCGTCTTTCTCATTCTTTGCCTTTTTGAGTGGTATAGCGAGGTGTTAGGGCTAGCTTGGTTAGGTTTCGGTCCCACTTCAGGTGTTCCCATGGGTCCGGGTCGCTCCTCTTCTTTGCGTATAGGGGGTGATTCCTCTGCGGTATCTGGTTTGGGGCGGACGGGTGGTGAGTCCAATCGCTTAGCCCTGGTTGTTCCTCGAGATGCCCCGTGGAAACCTCCTTCCCCATAGGTAAAATGAGGACCATCGAGGACATTAAAATACCATGTGGAGTCACGAATGTCTGAGTCGGTAGTCTTGAAGCCACGGCGATGGAGTCTACTTGAGATTGAGCCTTTATATGGGGAAATCTTCGGGGCGATCTGACCAGGTTGGTGTCAGGTTTGGTCTCTGGCGTATTGACCTCTACGTTGTTGAAGTGCCCGAGATGGTGTGCTTCTTTGAGGTGTAGCTAGGGAATGACCTCAGTTTTCCTCTGCATCCCCTTTATAAAGGGTCTTGCGGTATTGACATCTGCCCGTCTGCTTTCACCCGATTTCTATGAGTATTCTAGTTGGGTGATTAGTTGTCTTTATGGACGAGGGCTTAGGTGTTCTAGTATAAACATGTTCTTGGACGCCAGCGTAGAAGGGAAGCGCCAAGGGCTTCCTTTATTTATCCCCAGCGTTCAGCGCTCGTGATCATCTCGGATCTCACTTTGGTAGAGGCAGCTCTACTGGTATATGGCCTTTCACTGATGGGTTAGGCTCTTGGCCCCGAGCTGCTGAGGCTCAGTAAATTTGCCCACTGGTGGGCGCTGCGAGAGCTATATCAGCCTTTCTGAGCGGTTAGGCTCTTGAGATTGAGCTCCCCAGAGGCTCTGTGGGCTATCTTGCTGGCCCCCAGGTGGCTCTGCGGCTATATGGCCTTTCCCTGAAGCGAGTTGAGCTCTTGGCCCGAGGCTCTTGGGGGCTCTACGTGGGCTAATCTTGCTGTTTGGTAGTATGCGGCTATATGGCGCTCTGGCCGAGTTAGAGCTCTTGAAGCCCAGGATTCTTGAGGTTACAGCCAGGCTAATGCTGAAATTTAGGCCCAGCTGCGGCTATATGACCTTTCTTTGGCCGGTTGGAGCTCTTATGGCCCGAGTTCTCTTCCAGAGACTCGAGTGGGCTAATCACTGAGAGTGAGGCCAGCTCTGTAATTTATATAGTCTTTCTGAGTAGTTGAGTTCTTGGCCCGAATTTGCTTCGAGCACGGGTGGGCTAATCGCCAATTTGAATGGCTGCGTTATGGCACTTTCTTGAGCGGAGTTGAGCTCTTGAAAGCTAAATTAGTGAGGCTCAGTGAGCTAATCTGCTTGGTGAAGCTAGCTCTGTCGGTGCTCATGACCCCTTTCATGAAGCCGGGTTAATTTCTTATTATTCACGAAGTGCAATGAAATTTAATTTGCACGAAAATTTGAATTGGCTCTGCGGCTATATGGCCTTATGCGGAAGTAGTTGAGCGCTTAGCGGTAATGAGGCTCTGTGGTATCTCTTTTTAAATGGCTTGATTTCTAGCGGTATATGGCCTTTCTGGCGATTGAGCTCTGGCGAAGCTGCAAAGGGCTCCAGTGACTAATCTTTAAGTTGAGGCCCAGCTCTGCGAGGCCCTGTGGCATTTCCCCAGCCGGTGAGCTCTTGAAAACTAAACTCACTGGGGCTCAGTGGGCTAATCACTTGGCTAGGCGGCTGGAGTACATATGGCCTTTCTGACCGGTTGAACTCTTGAGCGAGTCTTGAGACTCAGTGGGCTATCTGCGCCATTTTGCCTGCGAAAGCTGTGGGCTATATGGCCCTTTCTAGCCGAGTTAATTTCTGCCAGGCCCCGAGATTCTTTACAGATTTCCAGTGAGAACAATATGCAGTGACCAGCTCTAGCAATTTATATAGCCTTTGTGGATTAGGCTCTTGGCCCAGTACATTGAGGCTCAGTAGAGTATCTGCTGGTGACGGCCTGCGTGACTATATCTTGTTTGGTGCATCCGTTCTGCGAACTTCAGTGCCCAGGCTCTGAGCTACTTGACTCAGTATTCTAGCGGCTGTTTAAGGGTGTCGCTCTGTGATGAGCTGCGGGGCTCTGGCTGCAGGCTCTGTGGTACTCTGACGGCGTAATTTGTTTGTCGCTCTGTGACTGATCTTTGAGGGTTTCATGTATCTTGGCTCTCAGTAGGCTGCATCAGCTGTTTGGTACACATCGCTCTATGATAATTTCTTGGGCTCTGGCTACTTGGCTCAGTGGTACATGGTACACGTAAGCTGTTTGAGCTATCACGATTCAGATTGTTTGCCCAGGCTCGTGGGTACACGAAGGCTGTTTGGGTTAATCGCGCTCTACGAGCGAAATTTCTGCGGGCTCTTGAGGCGTAAGAACCTTCCTTGAGTTGATAAGCTCTATGATAGTGAAATTGGGCTCCTGAGATCATGGGCCTTCTAAGCTTTTAAACTCTGGTAGTCTGCAGGCTCACAGGCGTGAGGCCTTCACAGGTTGGGTTAATATTTGGGCTCCACAGGCGGGGCCTTCTGGCCAGTTAAACTGTAAGGCGAACAACGAAATTTATATGTTTCCAGTATTTACTTGGCCTTTTGAGGTACATTAAGCTGAAATGAGCTTGGGCTCTTGAGCTACATGGCTCCATGGGTACTTGGCCTTTTTGAAATTGTCTGTTCTGGCGAATTCTTGGGCTCTTTGAGCTACATGTTCAGTGTTTACTTGTCCTTTTGAGTTGTTACGCTGCGTGGGGCCCGGGCCCTCTTGGGCTCTTTGTTTGTAGCTCAGTGAAATTAAATAGCTGTTTGAGGCTGTTGCGCTCTGTGATGAATAGTGAATCTGTTTACTTGGCTCCATGGTACATGGCTGTTTGATCATTACGGCTTCCTGACTGAGCTCTTGGCTCCGTGGCTACATGGCATGTTTGAACGGTTACGCTCTACGAATTGAGCTACTTGGCTCCGTGGCTACATGATTTGTTCGAGCCCGGTATTGGGCTCTTAAAAGGCCTCTTTTATTTCCCGTCATTCATTGGCGCAATTTAGTGAATTTGCCCAGCTCGAGTGGCTCATGTTTGTTCAGTAATTTCTTGGGCTCCGTCGTTCTTGGCTTTTTGAGCTAATCCACGATATCAGTGCGGGTTCCATCGATTTTGTACGTATTGAGGTGGTGTAAATTCTTTTGTTCCATCGAATGTCTCGATCGCACCCATTACGAACTTTTCTTAGGAAGGGAAGTCACCGACACCAGACGGTGAATGGAGACTCGGTTGTTGCACGGGTGTCATGGAGGCCGAACTCGTGTGGTGATTTCTTCGCTGGATAATGCTGAACCTTTGCTCCTTGACCTCCTCGCATTGCGATCCTCTCCGGGGGGTTGGTAAGGATCATGCTCCTTGGTGTGGTTAGTTTTCCCTTCTCTATCCGCTTCTCGACGAGGGTCGAGGTGTTGCTCTTCTCGGGTAACAGGGTTTTGGTCTTTTCGGGCCTGTTGTGTCTCACAGGGCGTCATTTGCCCAGTGAGTTGTTCCGACTCTTTCGTAGTGTTGGTTGGTGTGTGAGGCGCCTCCACCTCGTCAGTGTTGGCTGCCTTGTCTACAGCTTTCGCCTCAGGAGGTTTAATTTATTCCACCGCCTTTGGTACAGTGGTGCGTCCTTGGAGGATTAGGCGTTGCTCTGCTTGTGTTCGGTTAATCTGAATCGATCGTTGAGTCAGCTTTATTTGTAAAGGCATTGTTCCAGCAGTGGCCTTGTGGTGATACTTTGGTGGCCCAGGATGGGCGTGTTAAAATCGATGGCTTGGAATTGTCATTGAGTCGGATTGGTAGCTCACGGACGTTGGGCTCCTCCTGTAAAAACAAGAAAGAAAGAGGATCGAGGCGGGGAACTGTTTCGTTTATCGACTCCGATCTTTAAGTCGGTTTTCTGCGAGAGAATATCGACTACTTTGGGAATGAAGTATTGAATTAACGTAAGTCTGCGTCTCCATTTCAGATGGGGTGGCCTGATATTTATAGTATATGTATTCCCAGTTGGATGGTGATAAAGATTCTCTCTTATTGGATGGAGGATTTCTTTTCTTATTCTTTGTCATATTAATAAGGATAATTGGAAATGATTATTGAGAATTATCTACTTCCCTTGTCTGGTGAGATTTGGTTGTTACGGGATAAACGATTGTGAGAATTATCTCTTATTATTGATGAGATTTTGTTTGATTTACAAGATAAGTAGTTATTGAGAATTATCCTACTTCTCTTATTGGTGAGATTTGATTTGATTCCCTGGGATATAGGCTCTTTAGAATTTGTCGCGTTCTAGGCCTTGGGGGAGGATGAAGTGAAGTACAAAGTTTTGGGCATGCCAGAGCTGGCGTTTCTTGGGTGCAACTTATAAATCTTAGCACTAATCATACTTAACGGAGAACTGGGAGTGGAGCCTCTGCTATTTTTTAAACCCAATCAATTATTAAAAATAAAATACTATATATAAAATTGTATTGTAAAACATTATATAATATATATATTTTTAAAATGTTACTAAAAATTATTTTTATACTCATTTTCAAAAATAATAATTAATATAGGTTTTTTATTTTATTTTATAAGAATGTGTTTGAAAGAGATTTTAAAAAACAACAGTAAAAGTAGTTTTAACTTATAATATTATCTAAAAACATATTTTCTTTAAAAATTGAAATTAAAACTTTGCTGAAAAGTATTTTTAAATATATTTTTAAAATTATTTGATTTTATATATAAAAAATTTTATTTGATTTTTGACTTATTTTTATATCTTTAATTTATATTTAAGTTAATAAAAAAAAAAAAAAATTCGAAGACTCTAAATGAGCCAAACGAGTGCAGGCCCTTATTTAGGAATGAATGCGAGCCAATTCAAGTCGAGCCATTAGTTTCGACTTAAGCCAGCTTAATACCTCCCTTACCCCTAAGGCTTCACCCTCCTTAATAATATAAATGCTTGTAATTGGCTTTGAGAAACCACCTAGCATAATTCCTTCCTCATCTCTCACAATATAGCCAATGCCAATTTTCCTTTGTATAGGAAACAAGGCCGCATCAATATTGATCTTTACCTTTCCTGCAGGTGGGGTAAACCAAATAACAGAGCTACGTTGATCTTGTAAATTAGAGACTGAGGCATTCTAGGGCTCTGAAATGCTGTCCATTCGTATAACATACGACCAACCAAATTAACCAAGAAACGAGCACTGTTTCCTCTACCTCTTCATACAATATCATTCCTATTCTTCCATAACATCTAGCCAATCATCACCATTAAAGAACAATCATCTGCATTATGACTTGCAAAGAAACTACTAAACCATTCAAGCGAAACTACCATGCTGACCATTGATATTTAGGGAAAGTATCGACGATGGTCGCTACGCGACATTAAAAGTAAGTAATTATCAGTCTCTCACTGGGTATAAACAAAACAGGACACACTTCATCCATTACACCTTTTTCTAGGTGTAGGTGATCTACAGTTAGTAAACAACCATTTAACTACACCTCTAAATAAAGTTCCTAACTTTGCAAAGACTTCGAAGCTTCCATGTGACGTCTTTCTTAGTTTAGGGGGTTGTTAAGTTGAGCGTCACGTTTTCTGAGGTTCATTTTGTTATCTGAAAAAAAAAAAGCACATTGTGACGATGTCCATGAGCGATGGTATAGGCGGTGTCGTGAGAACGATTAACAATGATACTTACGACAGCGTGCGTTGTTAGCGGTAATGAGTGGTCTGTCGTGATAAAAATACCTCTGTCCCTCACCACGTCCTTGTCGTTATGCGGCTCCACTAACGATGCATTATGCAGCGCTGAAATGATATCCCACGCCGCGCCCGAGCCACTGTCGTGCCAACTCTGTCGCGGCCAGAGCGCTGCCCATGTCCGCGACCCACGACCTGCGTCAAGACCAGGCTGATTGCCACCTAGGGTGATGGAAATTGCGACATGGGAACCACCTGAAGCTTTGTCCATGCAGGAATTCCTCTGTCCTTGTGAGGAATTCTATGTCAGCCTGCGCCCTTGTCGTGTATGCACCCCGACTGATCGTATTGCGCTGAAATGATCCTTGCGCTCAAGGGGCCTTATCGTGTCTTGTGAGCTTTTTCTGTTGTGGCTAACTACATCGTGACCCTAAAAATCTACATTGCGATAAAAATTCTCCCTACTTTAGCCCAGTATACGCGTAGAATTGCTCGATCGCGACCATAATTTCTCCTTCTGTAGCTAGCTATCATGGCAATAAAAACACTCGGTCGCGATAGAAAATCTTCCCAACCTGGCCAATAATGTCACAACCTAAAATTCCTTGTTGCAACACAAAACCTTCTCATTTGGCCATACTTGGTCGCGACATAAAACATTTTGTCGCGACAGCTCCCCACTGGGCGAGCTGCGTCGCGACACGAGAAATACTCTGTCGCGGCAGGAGAAGCGCATCTGACCTTGATTGACTCTGTCACGACCTGACATGTTTTGTGGTAACCTGAGGCCCGCTGGTCTTGGCCACGGCTCTGTCGCGACCTGACTCATTAAGATCTATGGCGACACAAAGATTCCTTGGCGCCAACTGGCTCAAAGTGTGACCTTGACCTCTTGTTTGGTATCTCGATCCACGGCCAGGGAACCCACCATCGGTTGTTATCACGATAGAAAATAAAACAACATCGTGTGCCGTGGGGACCCGCGCGAGACGGGAAAAACAACTTCGATCGCGACCCGGGGAAAACCCACATCGCGACCCGAGCACGCTGCGGCCAGAACCATGTCACGACAGAACCATATCGTGACCGCGGTCTTAGAAGTATGTCGCGATAGAAAACGCTTTGTCGCGACCCAGACACCTGACGGGCGTGGCCTTTTCACGGGCCTTTGCATTCTGACCTTTTTTCTTCAGCTGAATTAGATGTCTGATATTTTTTTATTCTGAGCTGACGTGAAACACGGAAAACCTTGCCCAGTGTATTAATGGTCTGAAATAGGTTTAATTACAACTCTTTTCTTCTTATAAGCAGAAGCTGGGTTCACATGAAACTCTGAAATTGGATAAATATCCAGAATTTTACAAAATATATGAATAAGCCATAATTTGACCCCTTTTTCTGGCCCAAAGGATCTTGGATGTGTTTCATCCTCGGTGTACCTCGATTACACGAAAAATATTTTCCCACAGCGGGGTGAAATGATGCCCGATGAGGAATTCTCCTCTGAGAAATTTACTCATTTAAGTGCGCGTGTAATAAGCACACACACACATTCAAGAGTAAAAATATGCACATTATTCACCTTTCGAATCTTTACATCACGTACACAAGTATACCGAGTGTCATGGGCTTTCATATCGTTTAATAAGTGTATGAAAAATTGTTTTCAACAAGATTTTTGTTTTGAAAACTCATTAGACGATCTTGATATAATTTGTTAGACGACCTCGGAATTATAATTTATTGGACATCTTTGATAAGATTTGTTGAATGACCTCCCGTCTGTTGGGCGTTCTAGATAAAATTTGTTAGACCAAACCCTCGATATAATTTGTTGAAACCATGTCATGCACTCACACCGTTTCCACGTCTTTATCCGGGTGCATATGAAATCACGGAATGCCATTTCATACGATTCATCATTACATGCATGTTAGATCTTATATGTATTAAGAAATCATGAATCATCCATATTTTCTCACAGTATAATTTACATCCGTCATATGTCCAGGTCGTATCATTAAATAAACATATATCAATATGATTTTTACACAGTGCTGCGTTTTCATTTTTAAACCAATAACACACGAAAACAACACAAACGATCCCGATAACCCGATGAAAATCAATCGAGCGCACGAAAAGCGGTCGAAAAATTCAGCGTTCGGTCCCGAAAATTTTGGAAATTTGAGCCCTTATCTTTCCTCGTGGCTCGAAAGAATACTATCTTGAATTAAATGAGCTGCTTAGACCAAAAATATAGCAAGTAGGGCTTACTCACATATTGAGTTTATTGAAAATCTTAGATTCTTGTACTCTGAAGCTCTTGTCGCATGGAATGAACTGCTTCTTCCTCGAAATGAGAACACGTGGCCGTCTCTAGTAGATCTTAGAGAGGAAGGTAGAGCACCGCTCACTTTCTTCTTAACAACTTCTTTTTTTTCTTTTTCTTTTCCTCATTTTCCCCTCTCTCCAGAATCGATCCCTTCGTAGAGTGGAAATTTCCTCGAACTCTTCCTTTTGACTTTTTCTCTCGATTTGATATGGCTCCCAATGGTAGTTGACAGTGTCGTGTGTCGCTTTCTTCTTACGTGGCTATCCATGTGTGTCCATTTCTTAAGGTTCAACGGCATCCACGGCGAGTAAATGTATATGGCATTTCAAGTGTGTCGCTCAGTGGTCTTTCCGAAGCGTGAAATTAGTATCTGAATTTGTGAGAATCGATAGGGTAACTAGATTTCTGAGACGATTCGATGGTGAAGTCAGTTTAGTCGTCACGAGATCTGAAAATTTTCGGGGTTTACTGATCGAAATTACCATTTTACCTATTCGGAAAAATTGAATTTTCTTAGGTTTACATTATTTCCCTCTTAAAGAAGAATTTCCCGTCAGGAAATTCCACACCGCACGTCGATCGGTCGATAAATATATTTAGTCGTTGTCGTGACGACTAAACCAAATGCAGCCCGTCATAAGCGAGAGAAGGATGGAGTGCGTGAATCGTGTCTCGCGTTCGAAGTGTTGCCTCGCCATAAACCGGTCTTTTAGCGACACAGCCGGTATCCTCGTGGTCTTGCGTCCACAAAACTTGATCCGAATACATCCATGATATATAGGTTCCTCCTCGAAGGTCCATACATATCATGACAGTCTCGATCCATTACATGAAATTTGGATCTGAAATTATCGCTTGGCGTGGGCGTGAAACACCTTATGGACACGTGCGCTCGGCGGTAATGCCCGGTGATGCTGCCATTTATGCCCGCCCCTCTAAACTATCTCGAAGGGCCAGATATACTTGGGTGATGGCCACACTTGAACGACCCATCATCTCTTGGGCGCGTCTTTAAAGAAAGCGTGATCACGCTCGAGCTAAAGGTTGGCCAGCAGGTGCGTCGTCGTGACTCTTCGTGACTCGATCAGTGAAGGCGCCCGATTATCGAGCCCGTTCTGAGGTGTCTCTGATGAGGAATGCGGGCCAGGTGATGGAGCTCTGCTCCCACCTTTGTCAAATAGATCGAGAGATCGGCGTGGCCTCTATCTGGCTCTCGTATGGTCTTGAAGTATGCTCACACGATCTTATTGTTGTGGCAGATTCCTTCAAGGGTAAGTGCTCCTCTGACTACTTTTTAAGATCAGGACCACATGCTTGTAGCATGTCGTACAAACACATATGGTCGTCTCAGGTGACCATGCATGCGTGGATGAAGAAGTGGTCTTCCGTCATCGATTGTGTTCCCGTGACCTTGGAAACTCTTAGGGTGTTAAAGTAGGCACATACGGGATCACTGTTACGTCTGATAGGGCCGACCCATTCAAGCCTTCTTCAGGCTTGATCTCTAATGTATAACTTAAGCGAGAATTCCTGCAATGTGAAGGTCGTCATAACATGACCAGAAAATGTCTTGAGTTAATGGCCAGAGTCCACATGATCACTGCAGTATCGTGCCTGCGTGTCAGGCAGTGGTGTGAAGTTCATTGTGGCGTGCTCTCACTTCCACTCGGTACTTCGATGGATGGAGTAACCGGCCCAGCCTGCGGTGTAGCCTTTGCCCTGGCGGCATGTGGGACATCAATCATCTGGAATTCCCAGCGTGTCTTTTCATCCTACTCCAGTAATATTGGCGACGAAGATCACGGTACATCTTCGTACCGCTTGGATGCACAACAAATCGAGAGCAATGTAACTCCTTGAGATCTTCTCTCTTAGATCTGTCAGTAGGGGCTCCTGACCCATCCCACATATCGAAATTGCCATTTGTGGATGACCTTAAATCTTTAGTACACATTGTACTAGTCCGTGATGGCCCTTATCTACGTATCCACACCTTATGACTCAATCGCCTCAGCCCGGGGAAGGTGTAGCCGTTCAAACTCCTCAATGGCAATACCACTGAGCACAATCACAGTACTCTAGTACAAAATTTGTCAGCAATGAAATGCCTTGGCTCTGGAAGAATTCTGCTAGCTAGTACTCCTTGTGAAACACGATTAATTCGTGATATACGTTTGCGTTACCAGGGATGGTAATCTGAAAGTGAAGTCATAATCCTGGCTTGCGTCCACTGCGTTGCCTCGTATTGAGGTCCGCGGTAATGAAAATATCTTGATTCTTGTGGTGCAGAAATCTGCAAACTACTCACCGTCTGAATGAGTAGCGCATATCTTTAAGGTAGAGACTATGGCCGGCCCGACTCCGATGTCATGCGTGGGGTAATTCCTCGTGATTCTTGACATCGAAAACCGTAAGTTACTACCTCTGGGGCCCCACATCAGGGGCATCCCGATTAGTCATGAGGCATCAGGTACATCGTGTACCTTTGTCTGTTTTGGGACTATCGGGAATAGGGAGCTGAAGTAAACCTCCTTTTCAATTCATAGAATGCTTTCTCACCCGCGAGGTCATTATGACTTGACCTCCTTTGATTGATCTTATCATAAGTCTTCTTGCTTGGAGAAATCCTCGATAAGACATCTATAGTACCGTAGATCCCAGCTGGTATCTAGAAGTGAAGTTCGACTTCTCTGACTCGTAACAACCTTAATCTTCTCATGGTCTGCTTGGCCTTTTCAAACCCCGACCTGACGTGTCACAATAATTTTATCTCGATGGCAAAAATTCACATTTGTTGAACTTGGCATCTGGTGATAGTCTCTTAAGAGCACAGACGACCCTCAAAATGATCCCTCATCACTCCTCTCTTGGACTTATGATGGAGTAATCTCAAGTTAACAAAATTGCTCAAATTCGAAATAGGGTTGGGAATACCCTAGCCATGAAGATCCGTGAATCTGTAGGGCGTCAGCGAGTCTAAAGAGTATCGTGTATTTAGAAATATTAAAGTCACCAGCTTCACAGCGGCTGTCTTAGGGATATCTGCCTCCTTAACCTGTTGATGATAAGCAGGGTCTGAGAGGTGCATCTTGGAGTAGACTCGGCCTCTCGTTGATCGAAACCAAATCATCGATCCTCGTGTGGATCTGGAGTTCTTGATCGTAACCACATTCATTGTCGGTGGTCGATGCGTGATGAAGGGTCTTGCCCTTCTTCTTTGAAAAACGAGCCAAGGTGCCGTGGTGAGAGTCTTTCGGTCTGGTAACCACTTGTCTAACAATTCCTGTATTTGGACCTTGAGTTCCTGCAACTTAGCCGGCGCCATCCTATGCGGAGTCATAGAAATGGATGATGTACCAGGGTGTAACTCAGTGACAAAGTCTACATCCTTCTACGGAGGTAATCCTGGTAGCTCATTGGGAAAAACATCCTCATACTCGCCAAACTACCCAAGGCAGATCCAAGTCTTGTCTCACCTCGTCCTCTAGGGTAAGACTGGCCCAATGACCATTATTTGCCCGTCTTACTGGAGTCGTACGGTTTGGGATAAAGCATCATGCTTATCCCCACGAAGGTCCTGCGAATCTTGTCCGGGTGTGTGGCGGAGTAATCCTCTAACGATCATAATCGATGGCGACTCGGTGTGTGATCGACTGATCTATCCAGGGATGACATCAAATTGAACATCAATCCGACACTTAGGTCCTGATCAAAGAAGAATCCGAGATCTCGACCTCACCCAGTCAGACATATTTGATCGATTACTCACCCTTGTTCCTAGGAGATTCACGTTCAGCGACTTTCCCGAGGATTTCAGGCCTTTAAGCCCATGCTTGAGATTTCTCTCCTTGTTTATTTAGCAGTGCACTTGCCTACCACTAATGGACATCAACATCCTGAACTATTCCATTCATCCATTTTACGGAAATCTTAAGGTTATGTTTCCCTATACTAGTATTCGTCTTTCACCATATACGTTTCTCTGATGTATATAATTCACCTTGATTGTAACGTGATCGCACGATCCATGATCATGTAGAACCATGACATGAAGTATCTGATGCATCTGATAGTGCAAGCACAATGCCCGTCAACGCTTTCTGAGTAATCCTGTCGCAAGATCTAAGTTCCATGACTAGGCTGTATCTTATGGCAGTGTCCCCAGACCCATTACTATCGAGCCACTAGATATTCGTATGCACATGCTCCCAATGCAGTTGTGGCCTTACGATTTAGAGGTCTTTTTTCTATTATCAGGACGGGTTCAGGCGAAAACCATAATTTGGAAAACCTGTGTGAATAGTGTCACGTGACGATGGCTCGAAGCGATTGCCTGACTTTGTCTATTTTGTTAGCCAGCGCTGTGGTGTCTGTCATGACAGGAGAAATCTGTCGGGATAGAGTAACTATGAGAAGTTTGTCACGCCAAGAATTCTTTGTTGCGGCCAATGCCATACGATGCGCCTGATCCTTGTAGGTGTACGTGCCTGAACTGATCGGTAATAACGCGCTGAGCGGCTGTCCTTGTGCGGGGCCTTGTTGTGTAATGCGATGCTAAGTGACATCACTTGCGTAGCCGCTGAGGCGCTTGTTGTGTGCGTCACAGAAACGGCTGTCATGCATGGCTGCTTGGGGCCTTGTCGTCATGGTCCCATAGTGACCAATTGTGCCATGTCGTGGCCCGGTACCACGAGACCAGGCTCACGATGGGATTTCTGCATCGCGTGAAAGTCCTCTCTGCGCGCGTGTCCTTGTCGTGTGCGGCCCCGACTGAGTCGTGTGCACAGTATCACTTCACAGCGCTGGGGGCTACTGTCGTGCTAACTCTGTCGAGCCGGGTGTGCCATGTCGCGGCCATGACCTGCGTCGAGACCCCAGACTCGATTAGCTGACCCTAGAATGTCGGTCGTGACCTTGGGAACCTCAGTATGTCGAGTCTGCCAGCGATGAGATTTCTACGTGCGACGAGGAATTCTCATCGCGCCGCAGCATTAATATGCGTGTATGCACCTCGACCTTGTGGGTGTGGCACTAGAAACATTGTCGCCATGCGCTGGGGCCTTGTCGTGTGCGGCGGGCTTTTATCGTGGTAGCTCTGTCGCGACACAAAATCCTCTGTTCACGACATAAAGATTCTCCTACTCACCTTGACTATCATGAGATAGAATTGTTTTGTCGTGACATAATTTCTCCTTGCCTTGGCCAACTCTGTCGGGACATTAAAACCTTTCAGTCCTGTTGAGAAAATCTTCATTTGTGTTATGCCATGACACAAATTTATTGTGTGACATAAACCTTCTCATTTAGCCCATTTTCGATCGCTGACATAAAATGTATGTTGTGACATAAAAGCCACCACTTGAGGCGAACTCGTTGGCCAATGGAGAACTCCGGCTTGACCCGACTACGTCCGCGACCATGACATGCACGTGTCGCGACCTGAAAGACCCTTTGGTCTTGGCCACTCGATCGACATAGAATGCCACATTTGCGACCATGACTCAAGTGAAATCTATCGCGACCTCTGAATCACATTTGTAGCCACTGAATTCCTTGGCTTAACGAGCTTAAGTCAGCGATCGACCTCTTGTCATGACCATCTCGATCGCGACAAGGGAACCTCTATCGTGACATTGTCATGACAGAAAATAAAACACTGTCGCGACATCGTGGGGACCCTTGTAGCGATAGAAATAAAACGACTCGATCGCGTAGAAAACCCCTGTCGCGGCCAGAAAATATATCGCGACCGACCTTAAACTGCGAAGCTTGAGAACCTTGTCATGTGCTGAGAGGGAACCATGTCGCGGCCACGGTACGAGCTACATCTGAAAACCTCTGTCGCGTGAGCACACTTGACGGGCGTAGCCTTTCTAGAGCCTTTTGCATCCTCAGCCACTTTTTTTTCTTTCTAAACACCTAAATTCGATATCTGAATAACCTTTTTGTTACCGTCTGACATGAAACTTGGAAAACCTTGCGAGGTGTATTAATCATCTGAAAATGAGTTTAATTACATCTCTTTCTTCTTACATAAACGGCGGGTTTTACGCCTAAATTTAACAATTTGGATAAATATCAGGAATTTTACAAAATACATGAATAAGCGATAATGCAGTACTTTTTCATAGCTTCAGATCTTGGATGTGTTTCATCCCTTAGTGTACCTCGGTCACTGAAAATATTTTCTCCTGATGGGGTGACGATAAGAGTGAGGAATTCTCGACAAAGTACTCCCACATAAGTGTACATGTAATCATGAACACACACTTTCTAGTAAAATATGCACATTCCTACTCGAATGTCTACATGCCATCTTACAGATTTCTCGAGTGTCATGAGCTCCCTCGGACATGCATTTGCTATGAAAAGCATTTTCAAAACAAAAGAAATTTGTTTTAAAACTACGTTGGACAATCTCAGATATAATTTATTGGACATACTCAGATAAGATTTGTTGAATGACTCTTGATATAATTTATTGGACATTCTCAGGTAAGTTGTGAACTGACTACATGATGACATAATTTAATTTTAAAAATATGTCATTACACTCTTTTAAATTTCAGATGTCCCATTACATATGAAATCTGAATGCCATTCATGCCCGGTCGTATTCGGCATGTTAGTCTTTACGTGCAGCGTTAATAAATCATGGATAATTATATTTGCCGCATAGATTTACTTCCATCAATATAATCCCATGTTAATACATCGAATAAGCATATCGACGATTTTTCACAAAGAACCGACATGTTATTCATTTTTTCCGGCTGATAACGCGCAACGGCCACGCACAATCCAATAATGATCGAAAATCGGTCTCGGACTGCGAAAACAATCCCGAAAATTCCCGACATTTAGTCGAATTTTTGGGTACAGGCTACTATGACCACTCACGGCCGAAGAACCAGTACCATTAAATGACTCTTAGACGAAAAATAACCAGTAGGAGAAAAACATACTTTGCGGAGTTTGGAGAAAACCAGTATTCTTGGCCACTCTGTGGCCTCAGCCTTGTCGTGAACTTTGCCTCTTCTCAGATGAAACACGATGGCACGATCTCGTGGTCCTTGGAGTTGAGAGGGTAGAGCCTGCATCCACTTTCCTTTTCTTTTCTTTTACTTTTCATTTTCTTTCCCTCATTTCCTCTCTCCTGAATCGATCCCATTCCATTCAAAGAATTACGAGGAGGTACCCTCAGCGCCTCATGACTTTTCTCTCCATTTGACACATGACTCTAAATGGCTGATGACAGTCTGTAATGGCCATTTGATTAGTCTTAAAGTCTTTATTTTGAATATCGAATGGGTTTGAGTGCTTTTGCGCCTTCAATCATATTGATCATTGATGATGTGCGGGAGTCCACTTAGTTCAACGATGCCGTTCGAGCTTGTTTTTGGTAATTTGGCAGGTCTTTGAGTGCCTCGGTCATTTAGTTCGAAGTATGGCGTAAGTCACGTCTTAGAATCTTGAGGAATCATGATGTTTTTGACCATCAAAATGAAGGAATTTAGAGTGGATTTTGAAGGAAGGAGATGCATAGATGCGAGTCTAGGGAATCGGTAGGCAAAATAGAGCGATCCCGAGTTTTTCGCTATGATTCTTGAAAATTTTATTTGAGATGTGGGTCTGAAATTGAGAATTTTAAATACAAAATTTGTGAAATTTATTGTTAGCCAATCTAACGTACTGGCGAAGATTTGCAATTGTTATCTCTAAATAATTTCTAACTAGGCTAAAATGATTTATTGAAATTAATGAAATCCACGTTGATAAGCGAAATTTCTCGATTTATTTATCTATATCTAAAATTCGCTGAAATTTGCGAGAATTTATTTGAACTAAGCGAAATTTTAAGCTATCATGGCGAAATCTACTATATAAGCGAAATTCTTTGCGCGTGATTTTTGTATATTTGATCCTAAGCATTACGTTTTGATGTATTACCATTTAGCCCTTATGTAATCTCATATTTTAAGGTATTTTTGGTAGTTTCACACTTTGGGTTGTCTTATATAAACCCAGTAACTTTGTATTACCACAGCGGTGAATGACTTTTCATTTATAAAGTTTCATGACTTTCATTACAGGGTTTCATTTGCTCTTTTCCTCTTTCTTTCTTTCATTTTCTAAGGCTGCAAGGAAACCTGCCAGGGATAATGACTCGAGGATCTTTGACCAGCCTCATCATTTGAAGATGGTCATTGAAACTGGTTTTGGGGTTGTTCTTGAGTTCTTCACTCATCTTTATAAATGTGCTGAGTCACTGATTTTATGGTTATATTCAAGCCCAGGGTTTAATGCCATTTAATGTTGTTCGGCTTTCAATTGTCACTTTGCGAAATGCTTTGGGGTTCGATTCTGTAGCAATGCTAGATGCAGTATCCTTCAGATGCCATTTACGAACCCTTTGATGAGGTTAAATCTTGGGGTTTTTCTAAAGCCGAATGGAATCTTTGAATGCTTGAGTACTTGGTTTTGACTCAAATAGGAGTGGTTACAGGGTTAGGTTTTATGGATTTAAACAAAGATCAGAGTTTGAAAGCTTTGGCCATCGTCATTCTTACTATCTGAAACAATAGAGGACATTTAATAAGCCTAATGTTGTATTAGTGACCCAGCGCCCAAAGTTACCATTTCACGATTCATTTAAACCATTCTACCGAGTTATTCGATAAGCAAACAAACCTCAGCACATTTTGAAACGAATCCCTGAATCAACAAAACCTCATGAATTTCCAGAACCTTGATCTGAAATCATTCATAGGATGAAAACCCGTCCAGTGTTCGACCTAGGCCGTATCTTTGCGAGTAAGCTTGGCTACGGCGGTAGGAGGAAGCGGAATCTGAATGTATTGGTCGAATCACCTATAGTGGCCCTTGAATCAAATGGCAGATTCTTAGGGGATGGTGCCAGCTTCGTGTGATGAGTTGAAGTGTGCCATAATCCTCATTTACAAGTGTAGGTGACCTTTAGATACTTGCGAATTACCGATTCTTTGTAACTGAGTTTTCAGCACTTCTGGAGTTACTATGACTGACCCACCATTTCTGATCGAGTTTTGTTTAGCTAACATTGACCTTTAAAAACGAGTTGCTTGTGTTCTTTGTTGTATACAGTACAGTATGTGGTGTGTATGCACCGGTGGGGATAGAAGACGATTCGAGTGGCTGAAGAATCAGTGCAGTTGAGACAGTTGGCCGAAGTCGATTATTGCACGGTGAAAATATGGATCCCTACTGCACGAAGCAATGAAATCGTAGGGTACCCGGTGAATCGGACAACATCCTAGTCGATGAGGAACACGTACACCCTCGAGTTGCTTAGTGCTCCCTCTGCGTCCTTACTCCTGGCGAGGAAGTGGCGGTGAGGACCCTTTCTGGTGCCCACTGCTTCCTTTTCACGGTATGGAGATGAAAATCCATATTCGCATATAAGGGATTTTGAGGAGGTGTGCACTACTTTTAAGGAGGTATGTGAGCATGGATTTGCTGGTACAAGCATTCCATACGACGAAGGATAAGGCAAAATTTGGCTCGATTCATGGCGAGAGCGTCGAAGTGGTAGATCTTGTTTGGGTACGAAGAAATTCTTGAGTGCCATAACGACAACTTGATTTGAAGAAGCGGTCTTACCACTCGACCTTTCCACGATGAAGTTTTATCGGTGTTGGGAAAGATTCATTGAGACAATGCGCATACCCCGCGGTTTTGATACGCCGGATCACTGCGTGATTGTACTGATGGTATGTCTCGGTAAGTACACAGAGCGACTATTGAAACCATGTGTGGAGGTAACACGAGCAAAAAACGGATGAGGCCGTGGACTTTGGTATGTGGGCGAAACCTCGAAGGCGTGGGATGAGCGAATCAGGGAATGAAAGGTCAAGCGAGCCACACGAGGCGTTCATGCGCTTTAGAGATATAGAGATGAAAGCGAAATTGACCGCACGACTCGAAGGTTGGAATTTGGAAATGAGAAGCGACCGCAAATCTGGCCGGTGATGAGTTACCTCGTCGTCCGGCTTGTTTTGATTGTCGGACAAATAGTCATCACAGGGAACCTTTATCGAGAAACGTACCCGTATCTAAGTGAAATAAATCACCAGTAGATGCTCCATGGCAACACTATAGCCACTGGTGAGAAATCATCCCGAACTGTCATGGAAGCGAAAACCGCACATGTCCCTCTCGGGAGCCGCAATGGCCGGTTGCCAGCTCCTCTTGACTCTGAAACCTTGACCCTACTCGATATCTTCTCGGTTGAAGCGGGCGATCTGAGATTTTAAATAAAAGTAATTAGACACATTATTAAAGCGAAGGTGTTGAATGTTGAGACTAACGAAGAATTGAAGCGTTAGAGTTCCTCGACATGAAAGCTGGGCTGATATGCATTACGAAATTTCAGATTATCCGACCCGGTGACCGCGGTTCGAGAAATAGGGAAGGTTAGATTTCAGTCGCGAAAGCCAACCTTGTGAGAGGAGTGCATGAATAGGCACGACGATGATCCAGATAAATTGATAGAGTTAAAGAGCGGTGGTGACTTTAAGTATTAAGGCGTGAGACCCGGCCGATCCAGGCTACAGTCAGTCGACTCATGATGGTGATCCACCCTGAACCTTGATCGTATTAGGAAGGTGAAGATCACAGTGTACCCCTCGGGTTTCCACGGGCTCAGAAAAGAAAGAAGTTCCTTAACCCAAACGAAATCTTTAGAAGTTTTCTGCGTAGTGAAAGTTAATATTCCTCTCCTTGGCGTAGTCGAAGCAAGTCCGCCTCACAGAAGTTCTTGGAAGGACACATGCACGGTAAAAAGGAGTCTCGATGCCAAAACAAAAGGCCTTTTTGTGAAAGCGGTAGAATCTTATCATTGAGTCTGCAGAACTCAGGTGAAATATAAAGACTCGGGATGTTAATGATCTCGAATTGATATTGGAACATCGGTGTGGAGAAAACAACTATTAGACTTAGGGCTAGTGTAAACCTTATAACAATGTTCATGTCTGGCAGTGGGTTTGGGAGAAGCTGAAACCAGCTTCCATCCACCTTGTCCCATTTGTAGATGAGTGCGACTAAAATCTAGGGACGTTGAGGATGTATTAATCTGGTAAGACATATTTTATTACCCGATTGGATTTCGTGGTACTTGACCTGATCGGTTGCGATTGAGGAACGATCTGTGCCCATCCATGTGGGAGGCCATTCCACGACTTCGCCGGATGCCATAATAAATTCTTTGGAATAGGGTTATCGACTCATTTGGGAATATGACCTTAGAACTGATACTCATTTGAGTAAAGGCATATGCGCTCGGAGAAGATAGTTGTGAAAGTGCATGTATATTAGATCACGATTCTTGAAACAAATTTAAATAAGCGGCAGTGCGAGATGTAGTAACTTGAGGAGTTATGCGAGTGCCTTGACAGCGGGAACCTCGATGCATGAGCTTGATGCAGAGTGCTGGGGAGAAGAATGAAATCCTACCTCACATTAGCGGTGACGGAGCAGAAGGAACCTCAGCGGAGTTAGAGCTCGAACCCTCAGAGTA
Source organism: Tetrastigma voinierianum (assembly GCA_016808115.1). Classification (NCBI taxonomy): domain Eukaryota; kingdom Viridiplantae; phylum Streptophyta; class Magnoliopsida; order Vitales; family Vitaceae; genus Tetrastigma; species Tetrastigma voinierianum. Next base: position 102,295 of record JAEQBH010006448.1, read on the forward strand.
GAGTTGAAGTATGCATTCTGGAAGAAAATGAGCAGTATCGGTCGTGATTTCATCATTTCTTGACCCCTTCTTGTAAACTTAACATAAGCGCACCTTCTCTCGAAAGGAGCAAGCGAAGCATTGGGGTGGAAAATTTACGATTTAAAAGGCATAAACCAATGATACGCACCCATCACATTTACAGAGAGAATCTAAAAACATTGGCGACCACGGCGGAGGTTAGACCCTACCCTCTAGTAGTTCGCATTGAGGTCTAAAATTGCTCAGAAGTAGACTATCATTACCCACAATTCCGAAGCGACACTTGGGTGAATTGACTCAAATTAGTGCTAAGAAGTCGAGGGTAATAGTGTGAAAAATGAAAGGGTGAAGAATTGTCTGCGAGCTCCGCGCTAGGTTGGAGAGTGTGCATAGATTATAGGAGGCTTAATGAAGTAGCAGCGAAAAGATCACTTCCGGATTCTTAGTTTCATCGATAAGCTCCTTGAAGAGTTTACGGACACCCGTTCTATTGCTTTTGGATGGGTATTCGGGTATTTCGGTCTGAGGTGCCTGAAGATCGGAAAGACCACTTTCATATCCGTTTAGTACGTATTATCTTATAGGAGGATGCCTTTTGGTCTTTGCGCCAGAGGCCAGCACCCCACGAGAGATCTTATGCTTAGCATGTTCAGGGTATCGGTGGGTGGCAGCAATGAGATTATCGTGGATGACATCGCCTTTACCATTGTCTGGAGGGCGATTTTGAGGCGAATCAAAACTAATGGAGGCCGTCCTAGCAGTGCGTCGAAGGAACTGGATTAACTCAGCGGGATTCTCCATTTACGTGATTGAAACGGGGATATCTTGCGATGCGTATTCATTTGCGACGGGGGGATAGGGTGATAAAGCAGGTGAACTTATTCGAAAAACTGATCCCCAGCAGATAATGAACTTGAGTTGGCTGAATTCCTTGGTCATGACTAGAAAGACATTAAGGGACTGTCAGGGTTATTTGAGCCACCGACGCAAGCTCCTAGAGAAAGATGCCAATTTGTTTGGGAGAAAGAATGCCGGAGAGAGCTTTGAAGAGGGTGAGGGATCTTACATTTGGGCTCTGCTGCTAATAGAGTCTACGAGCACTGTGGCGATTGCCTTTTGAAGTAGTGTGTGATCTTAGTGGTCTTCAAACATGGGAGCGTGCTTTCGACGAAGATGGGAAACCTTATGGCCAATTACATTATGCGAAACAAAACCTTAAATGAAGCACAAAGGAATTACACTACTACAGAAAGGAATTGTTGGCGATGAATTGTATACTTTAGACAAATTTAGACATCGCGGTTGGATTATACAGATATGAAGGTGGTTGCTTCACGGACAGTTCCAGCTGCAGTATCTGCGATACAAGCAAAGTAGAAAGCAAGAAACTCATCCGATGGGTTCTTTTTACTTAGGGAGTTTAACTTACAAATTAAAAAGAACAGAAGAGGATGAAGATGATGGGATCAGTGGCTTCAAAGTTTAACAATGGCCTACAACTATAGCCCTGCATCAATGATGAATTTCTGAAGAATCCGCAATCACAGACTTTGGAAAAAAATACTGGTATGCTCACATGCCAGGAATTTCCTCGCCACGGAAATCCCATCGAGTGGAAAGAGCAGGGATAAAAATTATTTCTTTGCGAAGATCCATTCTTTTTATTCGGGGAAAAACCCTTCTTATTAATCTTGTCTGAATCGAGATAATCGAGAAGTACGTGCACGAAGGGAGGAGCATTGTGAGTCTAAGACCCTTTTATACCACGAAAGTGCAGTGGTGGTCACTTGCTGCACCCAAAGAAGACCCAGCGACGGAAGGTCTTTGCCGATCCTTGGTTCTCGCCAGCGAAGCCTGTTGTTTAAGGCACACCGGATATTACTGAGTGTGATAGGTGCAGACTGGGAAGTTGTCTCACCGTCACTCGTGATGCCCCTGAACCCAATTTTAGTGGTTGAGCTATTTGATGTTTGGGGCATCGATTTCATGGGACCTTCCCAGCCTCTTGTAGTCCTCCCATACATTTTGGGTAGAGTGGGCCCATGTGTCCCGAGTAGAGTTGAAACAATCCCACTGTAAAACCAATGACCACAGAAATTTGGTATCAGGATTATAGCAAACCAGACAATAACCTGGAGGTTCGAAGAGGATTGCAGCCGTCATAATTCGCGATGAGGTTTCACACATTTCTGCGGCTCAAAAACCTTTTTGAAAACCTCATGGCTAAATATGGTGTGGAAACATAAGTGGCCACCCTTTACCATCCTCGAAAACAAGTAGCCAGTGGGCTTGCCTAACAGAAGGAGATCTAAGACAATTCTTTGGTGGAAGGTGGGTAAAAAACGACCGAAGGCTTGAAGAAAAGAGGCCGAGGTCCATCAAAGCCCAACTTGATTCCGCGCACTGTGAAGATTTCTAAAATGACTTTCAGAAGACCAGTCATTGGAATAATCTTTACTTAAGCTCCGGTTTGGTCTGTGGTAAGGCGTATCTTTTAAACCTGTAAAGCGTGTCACCTTCCAGTGGAGATCGAATATAGGCATAGTGGGCAATGGCCGAACATGGATCTAAGCGGAGCGGATTAAATTCCTGGTCTGATGAGTTGGAAAATCGCGAAATGATGCTTACTTGAATTCCAAGATTGCAAAGGAAAGATCAAAAATGGCATGACGGATGATAGCGGAAGAATTTCAGCGAGGGGACGAGTCCTCTGTATGACTCAAACTCCATCTATTTCGGCAAAAGCTCCGATCGCGATGGGCCGGGTCCATTCATTGTTCGATGGGCGCCACGATGGTTCGATGGACTGCTCGATCGAATGGTGATAGGGTGATCAAGTCGATGGACAAAGGGTAAAAATATGTTGTACGTGATGTCGGGGAGAAATTCTCTGCTAGACCCTCCTGAGTCCCTGAGTCCACGTCTAAGAATTGGCTCTTGCTAGTTCGGCTGACCCTTGTTCTCATTGTTTAGTTTCGTGTAAATTTCCTTTTGTTTGAAATTTGTGGCAGCAATCAAAGTTTGACATTTGATTTCCTTGTGTGCCGATTCGCGATGACACGACAAATGGAAATGCCCCTTCTCGACCATCATGCTTGAGGTGATACATTCCAATCCATTAGTTTTTGCATTCCATCTTTAAGCCCGATTAAAGTAATTTTCCTTATTTTTGGAATTCGAGTTTCTGCTGGTTATACGGGATCTACTGACCACCCGACTTCATTCTTCTCTAGTTTTTTTAAAGTTCTTTTGTGTCTTTGTTGGTGTATCTACTTTTCTTTCAATTGGACAGATTGAATTGCTTTTAATTAGACAATTGAATTGCGCCTTTAATTGGAGAATTGAAACCTATTGTTACCTTAATTCTAGAGACGATTCCATGCATGATTGAGTTTTGGTGAATTGATTTGGGCGTTTTCAGCAGACATTCCCCCTTTGAGCTAATTCACACCTTTGCACACCAGTTGTACCCATAGAAAGTACAAATGATGATGTACCTCCTTTCACTTTGTAGCTGAGCCTTAGGCTTGTTGGCGACCTAATAGGTTAGTTTTACACATGTATAGAGAGAACGATGTAGTATTCAAAGGAAGAAAAGCAAAAAGAAAAGAAGAAAAAGAAAAATAAAAGCTGTGACGCTTTGCCTTGAAACCCGAATACGATTAAAGTGGGGTATATGGCGAAAGCCTTTTTAAGCGCGTGCCTAAACCTTAGTTGGTTGGGGTCATCGACTTAGTGTTAAGTTACATGGGTGGATGGGTAGGTTTAGCGTGTTTATGAGTGCTCAATTCTCGAAGTCATTGGTCAGGGGTGAAACCTACTTGAGGTTGTGGTCAAGTGATCCTTTTGGCTTGATGCCACACAAACATGAGTGGTTGAGTCATCGGTGAACCCCGTTAGGACTTTGGTGAAGTCGAGTTTTTAGCATTACACCACAATGTGACTGATAAAGAAATAGGTGTAGCTAATCTGTTTAGGTTGTTCGGCGAGTTTAAGGTCATGAGTAGCTAGGTTGGGGGGAGGGAATAATTTTGCAATTTATTGGCTCAATCTGGTTTCATTAGGAATCATTGGATTTTGGTGGAAATTCGAGGTTGATTTCCTTGGATCACGTCATTGACCTAAAACTTGTTCTTATATGGTTTTTACGTTCTCTCATGTCGGTTTCTAACGAGTTAATAAATTGTTCATTTTAAGTAATCATTTATCTGTACATACACTTTTTGAACCATATATATACTTTGTAAAGTACGGCATGCATCGTTTTGTTTTAGCATTGCTAAAGGAATTTACTGCGTGTCGGTTGGGGGTGTGATTGGTGCCCGAGGTGCTATTTTGAGCCGTATCAAGATAGGTTTTGGTGATTTTGCGCATTAATCATGTCAATTAAGCGATTGATGTGTGCGGGTCCACTTAGTTCCGCGATGCCATTTCGAGCTTGTTTTGGTGATTTTGCGAGGTCTTTGAGAATTACCTCGGTCATTTAGTTCAAGTCGACGTAAAGATAAAGTGCAGAATCTTTGAGGAATCCGATGTTTTCGACCATCGAAAATGAAGGAATTTGAAGTGGATTTTGGAAAGGAAGGAGAATGCATAGATGCGGTGAGATGCGTGAAGCAAACGGGCGATCGGGATTTTAAGCTATGATTGCGAAAATTTATTTGGATTGAAAATTCGCGATCATGGCGAAAATTGCAATCTGCGAAGTGAAAATTTTAAGCTAGGCTAGCGAAATCTACGTACTGCGAAAATTTGCAATTTAAGCTATCTCACAATAATTTCGTAGGCCGCGAAATTTCGTACAACTAGCGAAATTCCTTTGTTGATAAATGAGAATTTCTCAGACCGCTATCTACGTAGAGATTTCGCTAGGCTAGCGGAAATTTAGCCTGAACTAAGCGAAATTTCGCTAGGCTTAAATTTTATTGTCTAGCGAAATCCACAATATGTGAAATTCTTTGTGATTTTTGTATATTTGATCCTAAGCGACCCACGTTTTGATGTATTACCATTTAGCCATATGTAATCTCATATTTTAGGTATTTTGGTAGTTTCACACTTTGGTTTGTACTATATAAACCCCCGTAACTTTGTAACCCTAATGTTTGAAACTTGACTTTTCATTTATAAAAGTTTCCCTTGACTTTCATTTAGGGTTTCATTTGCTCTCTTTTCTCTCTTCTTTCTTTCATTTCTAGGCTGCCAAACACTCATGAGGATGACAAGCTCGAGGATGCTTAGAAATTAAGCCTCATAACTTTGAAGGAGGGTGGCTAGCTTGGTTTGGGGTTGTAGCGGGTTGTCACTCATGCTATAAATGACCGCAGTGCTGCATTTATGGTTCCAGCCTGCCTTCCAAACTAGGGTTTAATGCCATTTAATGTTGTTCCTTTGGTCGTCTGCACCATGCTTTAGGGTTCGGTGCATGCTTAATGCTAGATGCAACGATATCCTTTAGATGCCATTCTGAGTACTTGAAATGAGGTTAAATGCTAGGGTTTTAAAACTGAATGGGACTTTGAATGCTTAGTACTTGGTTTGACTCAAATAGGAGTGGTTCTAGGGTTAGGTTTTATGGTTAAACAAAGATCCGGTTTTGGCTTTGACTATAGGTCATTTGCCTGTGCGAGGAAACAACCCGAGGACACTTTAATAGCCCCATGTTATCGAGCTAGTGACCCAAGCCTTCAAAGTTACCATTTCACAGTTCACTTTAAACCATTACAGTTATTCAGTAAACAAACAAACCTCACTGTTTTGAAACAAATCCACAAATCCAAACAAAAGCCTCACCATTTTCCAAACACTGATGCAAATCATTCATAGGATGGCTTAAGTACGTGTTCGATACTAGGCTTGTATCTTTGCGGTAGCTTGACTACGGCGGTAGGAGGAATGGATACAAATATTGTTGATTAGAATCCTTACTGCCGTGTACGAATCAGTCACTTACTACACCACATGGCTATCATGCATGCCATGTGTCTATTTCCTAAGGTGCCATGTGGCATCCACGTAGTCGTCTTGTGTGACCACCCGATTCCGTATGTTACTTGGCACGATGCTTTGGCAAGTGAGCTATCTCGGGGATCGGCGAAATTCGATTGGGTAACTAGATTTCTCGAGACGATTTCAACGATGAAGTCCGTTTCGTCATCTAAGATCTAGAAAATTTCCGGGTTTCCAATCGAAATTCTGGTTTACATTTTTAGAAAAAATTGAATTTTTCCTAGGTTTTACACCTACAATTGTTTCCAAAAGGACTTTGACTAGGAATTAATTTCACCATTAATCAGTCTATACCCCAATCTTTACTATGTATGAACCCTTACTATCATAAGGCCAAGTTAACACATCCTCCACATTCTTTTACTTATAGGAATATGCTTGATTAAAGCAAAATCCCTATCATTAAAAAGATCTTTTAAGACATTCTGATCGCACTCCCTGTTTCCATCTTTCATCAAATTCGCAACTATCACCTCTTCAAGACCAGGGATGATCTCAGTTGTAAGAAAAACATTTTCATTACATGGTAACCAAGGATCACGCCAAACATGAATGTGATTGCCATTTCCGACTCAGAATCGAACTCCGTTTTCAATATTTTCTTAGAGTCACATATTCCCTCCACACATAGCTAGGATTATTCAAACAGCTGTATCCAAGAGAATCTCACAATTTGGCAAATATCTAGCTTTAAAAACTCGAGTTATAAGGGCATCAAGCTACTTCATAAATCTCAAACTTAATTTGGCGACCATTGCCATGTTAAATTTCGCAGCTTCTTAAATCCCAGGCCACTTGTCTTCTTTAGCTCACACAACTTGCTCCAAGACTTCCATCTAATGGACTTTGCCGAATCTGTTATAAATTACCAAAGCATTTAACATGCTTTCAATTTCACTCTTATAATTCAGTTGGAAGGAGAAAGACTGAAATGGTGTAATTAGGCAGTGCTTGAGCTACTGTCTTTATCAATATCTCCTTGCCCGCACGCCAAAGAGACTTTGAGTGCATACTTTGAATGCAATGCCAAACTCTTTCCTTATTATAAGAAAAAAATCTCTTTTTTATTCCTTCCAATAAGAGGAAGTCAAGGTGCTGCCATGATCATTGGTGATACAGACATCAATCACGTACAAACTTCCACCTTGGATTCCCTACTGTTAGAGTTGAATAGAATAGATGACTTTTGGAAATTTACCTGCTGTCCAGACACAATCTCATACTTCATCAAACATTCTTTAATAACAGAGATCGTGCATTATCATAGTTCAATCTTTATGGTTTTGGACAAACTCATATCATTTATGGAGGTGATCTTGACGTATAATAATTAATATTTTAAGTTTTTTGGATAGTGATATATTGGTTAGGTTAACTTTTTCACCCTATAATATTTGTGTTATATTCAATGGAGACAATATTATTTTATGTTCTAGGTTCAAGGATTCTATAAAAACTAATAGGCTCGATTTGGAACCTGGAAAGTAGCAGAAAAGGAAAAAAAAATATTAAGGAAGGGTATTTTTAGCATGTTTGTTTCATGATGAAAAATATAAAAGAAAATAAAATATAGTAAAATTCTTCAAAATTATACATATTTTTTAAATTTTTAATCTTTTTATAATGAGAGAAACAAAAAAAGAGTTTGAATAAAGCGTATAGAAATTAGTTTATTAAGTTCTTTTATTTTTTTATTTTCTTACAATTATCTTTTCATTTTCGGCTTTTTTTATTTTATTTTAACATCTTTTCGGGTTACAAGCATAGTCATAACGTTAGTATTAGTACCCACGTTATGAGATTTTGGACAAACTCATATCATTTATGGAGTTGATATTGACGTATAATAATTAATATTTTAAGTTTTTTGGATAGTGATATATTGGTTAGATAACTTTTTTGCACCGTATAATATTTGTGTTATATTCATTGGAGACAATATTATTTTATGTTCTAGGTTCAAGGATTCTCTAAAAACTAATAGGCTTGGTATGGAACCTGGAAAGTAGTAGGAGAAGGGGAAAAAAAATACTAAAGAAAATTATTTTCTTATGTTTGATTTCACTATGAAAAATATAAAAGAAAATCAAATATAATCAAAATTCTTTAAAATTATAAATATTTTTAAATTTCTTTTAAAATGAAATTTAATAGTGAAAAACAAATAAAATGAGTTTGAATAAAACATATAAAATTAATTTCTTAAGTTTAAACCTATGTTTTATTTTCTTTAAAAATTCTCTCTTTCCTTCCACTTTTCCTCTATTTTATTTCCTTAATATTTTTCAAGTTTCAAACGGAGCCATAGAGATAGTATTAATACCCACATTATGAGTTGCGGAAGTTAATAGGAAGTGAGATTTAAAAGGTAACTCCTTTTTTTTTTTTTCGTCGAGTTTTGTATTTTTTTTTTTTAACATCTAATCACTTTGAATATTACTTTGTATTAATTTGATTCTTATAGTTGAAGACAAACTTGTAAACACCCCAAATTAGACCCTAAGTAGTTTTTATTGCAATTTTTGTAGTATAAGAAAGTAAAATTTGTATTTTAAGATTTGAAATGCTAAGTGAGAAAAATGATAAAAAAAACCCGAGATTAATCCAAGAGGCAATGGTAAATTAGTAATTTACCAATCCAAGACCTAAAGGTCATATGATAATAAAATTATATGCTAAGTTAAAAATTGAATAAGTTGAATTGTAAATAATAGATAGATGAATGCCTTAATAGCAAAAATGAGAAATTAAATCAAAATAAAAGATAAGGCCAAACATGGCCTTATGGGGAGAAGACATAAATATTTCATTCTGGGGTGTGAGAAAGCTAGGGCTTTACGGTGGGAGAAGAGAATAGAAGAAGAGAAGAAGAAGAGAAGAGAAGAAGTATTAAAAAGAAGAAGAAATCCAGGTTTGGAAATTGATATTGGTTAGTTTGGAACTTTTGTTTGGAACTCTTGTATTTGTTAGTATGAAACCTATTTTTATGGATTTGTTGGTTAGGAAACCCTCATAGCTCTCTCTTTGCCTATGTTTGGGGTTTGAAGAACCCTATCTCTGTATAAAAGTGATTTATGTTGGTTTTAGTTCGGTTTTGTGGTTGGTTTTGAGATGGATTAGTTTTGGTTTAAAGATTTCCGGTGAAAATGGCTAGGCGGCCCATTTCTGCAAAAAATCTTAGGTGAGTGCGGTACTCAATCAGTGTTTTCCAGCAGGAGGGGTGAGTACCGGTATTGAGAGTTGAGTATCGGTACTCAAAGCTATTTTCAGTCGAGGGTACATTAGTGCGGAAGTCTTTCGAAGGCTGATGCAGGTGCTCGAAAGTGATTAAGGTCGGATGATGTTAAGTACCGGTACTAAAAGCTGAGTACCGGTACTTAAAGTGACTTAAGGCCCAACAGATGTTAGAAATGCAGGTATTGAAAGGTGATCTTGGTACTCAAGAGATTTAAGGTCAGGAGGAGGTTGAAATCTTTTGATCTTTCTGACCTGTTTTATCATGTTCTTAGTTAATTAGAATGAAGGGTTAGTACATGTATAAAAGTCACATGAAAAATGTTCTGTACCTCGCCCTTGTTTGATAATGTAATTAAGAATGATATAACAAACTCAGTAACATATATAATTGTATGCCTGCTTAAGATCGAATAGTGAATGAATAAGCCCTACGATTCGATTAGCCGGCACTCACGCTGGTGCTCACGACTTTTGTTGCGTAAGTAGGCACGCCTCGTCGATCTTGCACCTTGCTCCTGGCAGATCTTCATGACGCCGCCTGATGGTAGGTAGACACGTCTTTGTTGATATTGTACCGTACCTTGGTACCTATTGTGTTAATGTTCCTTTTATTCATTATTCTGGTTTATGTAGGCATATACTCATATGTTGTCTATCCGAATAATATGACACATGCAAACATTTATAGGATAAGAATCTGAAAAATGAATAAGAAGAAAGCATAAGAAATCAGTTATGTTGAGTAATGTACCCACGGGTACCTTCTATACAAGATCTCTGTTCTGAACTCCTACGGGAGATATGAAATTTCGTTATAAGAATTATGTTATATGAAAACTCTATTATAGAATTACATTTATCGTAAACTACGACATATAAGAAATTATGTTATATGTATCTGTAAATGGACCACTCAAAGTGAGTCGTATGCATTATTTGTTTCCCGCTCGCTATAAGCTTATCACGAGTGTTTCATTCGTGTAGGTACTAGAGGACATCAGGAGCATTCGCATCCGCGGGCGACACGGCAATAGCGACCCACATGATGTAGGTTTTGATTTTTGGTTTTGTAATGTAAATGTAAAGTTTTGTAATAATTAATTTGTATAAGTCTAGAAAAAGGGACTCAAGAATATATACACTGATAGTTTAAACACCACTACGGTGATAGTACTAGAAGTTTTATTTTATTATGGATTTATATATGAAATGGGCCTGAGATATTAGAAAGCGAGTTAAAGAGTCACGATCAGTCTTCCCCCACTCTCGTGGCTTGGCGGTAGGGCATGCCAATTGGTTGATCATTTTTAGGAAAATTAGTATTAAAATCTTGAGCTTTTCCTTAACTTTTGCATTTAAATCTGAACAACAAGTTTGCTTTTAAATATAGCAGCGTTTCATGAATTTTGTTTTATATCTTAACGAAGATTCCAAATACCCTTATCCAGCATTGGCAAGATGAAGCGATGTCATTTTAATGCTAGAACTACAATTAAAATGAAAGTTGAGTATATATAAATATTCATAACAATTGTTATATTTAAAAAAATAACATTGAGTTTAAATGCAAAAGCTGAAAATTTAGAATTTTAATACTAATTTTCACTTGTTCTTATGTCATGAATCAAACTATGAATCCTAGTGGTAATGAAGAAGTTGGTGGCAGTCAAAAGTAACATAAAGTTGAAGAAATGATAGTTTTTGTTGATATGACTTCTTTCAAAATGAGAAAGCAAGAAACATGAATGTTAGAAATTAGTGGCACAATAATAAAATACAAAAACAAAGAAAAATAACATATTTATATGAGAACCTTTACGGGGAAAAAATCACGGACAAACTCCTATACCTTTGCTTTCTTGTGTACAAGTGTGTAGCTATACAAATATCAATTCAACTAAGATAGGACAATAGATAGGCAATATGCTAAGGTAGTGTTTGTTTTTTTTACTTAATGTTGAATAGAACTTTTGTTTTAAAGAGTGCTTAATAGGATTAAGTATTTAGTTATTTATTTTTTCTAAAAAAAAATCAATCTTTTAATTTTTATTTAAATTTTAAGAAAAATAATTTTTAAATAAAAATTTAATATATATATATATATATATATATATATATATATATATATATATATGTTTATTTAATTAGCATGAAATAAATCATGAGAATTTTATTTGAATTATAAAGTATATGATTTTCTCATATTTGAATATTTACTTTTTTCTTAATAGAAAAAACATTTAGAAAAAGCCCAAAAAATCAAATATTTTGGTATTTTCTATATAGCTAAAAAATTCAGCAATATATAAGTCATGAAAAGGTTATAAAAAGACCAACTGAATGCTAAAAGCAATTTTCTTTCAACAAAAAACCAAAAAAACAAACACCAGTTAAGAAGCAAAGATAACATTAGAGTAACTAGCTACCAACTTATGTTGATGTAGTGAGACACGAGCACTTATAGTTGTGAAGTCGAGTGTTCAAGACCTTCCCTTTAAGTTGCCATAATATTTTAAGAGTGATTCTTGGGTAGTATTTGTTTTTTGACTTTTACTAAAAGCAAAATAAACAGCATTTAGGTTGTTTGTTTTTAATTTTGATGTTTATTCTTGAAATTTTAAAAACTTTGTTCTTTGAATAGAAAAAGCTAAAATTTTGGCTTTTTCTTAGTGCTTTTTTTAATGTTTTTTTCTATTAAGAAAAAAAAAAATATTGAAATGAAGAATTATATACTTTATGATCACGATTGAAACTCTCATGGCCATTTAAATGCTAGTTAAATAAATCGTATGTATTTTTTAATTTTTATTTAAAATTAAAATTTGTCTCAAAAATTTAGATAAAATTTAAAAGATAATTTTTTTAGAAAAATAAACAGCCAAATCTTAATTACATTTAGCCTTGTCGAGCATTTAATTTTTGAGTGCATGTATCCCATTTATTGATTTGGGTGTTTGTCGTTTGAATGGTTGGTTTATAAGAAGTCTTACTATCTGTGGTAACATTAGATAGAAAGAATGGTTTTATTTATACTGGCGAAATCATTGAATAAGGGTGACAATAAGGATAATTGGAGCTTTTTTTATACATTATCTACATAATATAATTGGTGCCCATTTAATCAACATTTGTTGGACATTTATTACTATGTTTGGTTGCTGTTCTTGAAAATTGTTCTAGAAAACAATTTTTAAGAACGGTTTATAGCTATTCTCTTATAGAAGACACGGTCAAAACAACCATTTTAAGAACACGAAGAACAAAAAAAATAACAAGAAGAGCATCCTCTCTTTTATCAAACATGTTTTGACTATTGTTTTTGTTCTTGAAAACAAGAACAAAAAATTGTTTTCAAGACCAGCAACCAAACAATCATTATGCCTTTTGTAATTGTAACGAGTATATAATGATGCAATAAAGTTTTTGATGCGTGAACTATGTATTGACCGGAACCTTCCATATTGATACTATTTTACCCAAAGATTAATGAGTATTGTGATACTCAAACTTGACTTGACAAGTTACTCGAGTTCGATCTTGAATCGATTAACTCTAAATCGAATTTGAATATTCTACAAATCGAGTTCGAATAGCTCACAAGTAACTTGACTCGTTGACACCCCTAGATTCATCAAATACAATATAGATGAACTCTTCAACTATATTAGTTGGAAATGTATGTTTTAAGGTAATATATCCAATCAAATATGTTATGAAAGACTATATAATAAATTATTTTTCATATGAATATTATTTCATTTAATAAAATAATTGAAATTATTATGATAACTATTCTTTTTTTAAATATTTTATATTTTCAATAATAAAAAACATATAATTTTCATAACTAGAAATTAACCTTACAAAAAATTTTAAAAAATAAGTATAATTATTAAAAATAAAATATTATATACAAAATTTTATTGTAAAACATTATATAATATTTTTAAAAAAATGTTAATAAAAATTAATTTTATAATAATTTTGAAAAATAGTAATTAAAATAAATTTTTATAAGAATGTTTTTGGCAGACAATTTTTTAAAAACAATAGTAAAAAAATAGTTTTAACATAGAAATATTATTTGGAAATGTATTGAAAATAAATTATTGTTGAAAAAGTACTTTTCCAATAATTTATAAAAAATATTATTTGGTTTTATATAAAAAAAATTTATATGATTTTTGACATATTTTTATGTTTTTTAATTTATATTTTAAGTTAATAATTTAAAATATAAAAAAATTCTAGCAGTAGGTTAGCGTCCCAAGCCATGGGCCATGAGCCAATTATGATCGAGTTTATTTGGGCCGCTAAAATTTAAGCATGTCATGGCTAAAATTTTGGATCAAAGCGGTTGATCGTTGGGCCAAGCCCATATGTTATAGGTTTTCACCCACCACTAATGGGAATGACGTAGTTTAAGTGTAATCGAACTTATGAGTTCGAATTTTCCCAAACTCGTGATGAGTTCGAGATATTGTTAGAATTTGGCCTGCCTTGGCTTTCAAGAATCTACTACCCATAGTAGAAATTGGTGAAGAGCCGGTCATTAATAAAGCGAAAACTACCCCTCACAGTAAGAAATGTAATTCGCTTGCGGAAACAATCCATTACCACTCGGAAAGAGAACAATAAGTTCATTCAGAATATAACGTCATACCCCTTCAAATCTAGAGCAAACCAAATCCATAATTAATTTGTGCTCCTCGATCACAGCTTCCTGACCCTTGCGGACACAGTTGGTACCCCGATTGTTCTCATTAGTGAGTCAACGTCGGTGCACATTCTGGCTTTCAGCTCGATCCCAGTAGGCATGGTGCGTATATGAATGAATGGTCGCATAGGGATCAAATAAATTCGGGCCCGTGATTATAAAAAGAATGATACCTTCTACAACTGCATTGGAGGCATCTTCCTCCGGTTGAGTCAAAGCAAACACTTTCCCTTGGGTGGCGTTGCGGTGGCTCCTGACGACCTCTTTGGGGTAGTAACCTCGGTGGGGTGGCTTGCCACTGCTGTCTGTCTCGGCTGTTTGAGTAATCCTGCAGGGTGGATAAATTGAATGTGCATCGAGATATGTCCCTTTCCACATGTCTGGCGGGATCGTGGATTCTTGCTGCTCCCCTGCAGTACACCTCTAGGCCCCTCAGTGACGCGGTCTAGGTCCTTTATGCAGTCATGGGCGATGATAAGGTCTTGCCTACGAACTCCACTATCTTGCCGTACTAGTGGATCGAACCTCCCCTCGCTAAGCTCCCCATCGTGGATTGTTTGCATCTCTATCATCCCTCTCCCACGAGAGTCTTATTTCGATCCTGATATCCCCGTAATCCCAGATCTTGAGAACACAGCTTCTCTTTGGATGGCCGTATCGAGCACTGCTCAGCGTGGCCTGTTGGCCTCAGTAGAAATAAACTCCATCGCCTAACGGGATAGCTCATCAAACCTTGACAGGACCCGACCCGGATACCCTCCCGAGATTCTGGGTGGATCTCGCCTAATTGAGTTCCTTTGTCTGGTCCTAGGGAGATACGATTTGGAGCTCCCGCCTGGAGGAAGTAAACACATGCATTAGTTTAATATCCCGATTATATATAAAAGTCCTTACATATATAAGCAGGACCCATAAAGTTAAATACGAATATCAGTGTTAAGGTATTTGAAATTTAAAGGTCACAGTAAGAGATTAGATAAGTCGATACAACAAACAAAGCGGATGGGCGATAGAGAGTGCGGCGACTGCGGCGGGAAGAAGCCGGTGTGAATGCGGCGCCGAATGGGCCTGGTATGCGGACTGGGGGAGCAGTTTAAAACAATAACGTGAGATAATAAATCTCGGTGGAGTGGCGTAGTTTATAAAGGAAAATAACATTTTTATTTTCAAAGATTTCTTCTCTCAAAACCTTAAGTTCACTCTTTTAAGTTTAGTTTGAAACATTTCACAAACGACTTTACTAAGACCCGACATATATAAATCATACTTTCGACAATTTAAGACACAATGTTAAGAACACTTTATAATCTGAATTGTACACAACATAAGGTCAATCACGTAATAAAATAACCATGAAAAGCACCATAACCATAAGTATTAAAATAGTATACCATGTTCAGAAATCAACAGCGTACCATACCATGTATCCATCATGTAGTCGGTGGCGGAGCCTCACGACAACGTGGCTGTGAACTGTGATTTGACCATCGCTGTGGCAGCTGTCAAACCTCCGGTGGGCAGAGCCCATCACGTGGCAACTAACAAACCTCGGGTAGACGGCCATCACGTAACTAATAAACCTCGGTGGGCCGGTCACACGTGGCAACTAATAAACCTAGAGGCGAGCCCGTGTCCATCACGTGGCACCTAATAAGCCTCGGGTAAACCTGGCCGCCGGCACTAATAAACCTCGGGTGAACTGTCCATCACGTGTCATCTAATAAACCTCGGGTAAACCCGACCATCACGTAACTAATAAACCTCGGGTAAACCGGCCATCACGTATTTTTAATATAGCAGTTCCACTATTCGCGTATACTTTTCAGCAATGCAGTATTAGAGTGGGTGCTTGAAAATCTCAAGATCCGCTTTTTAAAACAATAGTTTTTCCAAGGTGATATATAACCTCGATTCACGTACTCAAAATATCCCAACACCACAGACTCATCCACG
The DNA here is from genome assembly GCA_016808115.1 of Tetrastigma voinierianum. NCBI lineage: Eukaryota > Viridiplantae > Streptophyta > Magnoliopsida > Vitales > Vitaceae > Tetrastigma > Tetrastigma voinierianum. Next base: position 118,232 of record JAEQBH010006448.1, read on the forward strand.
AACTTCGGTAAAAACCTTGAATAATTAAAATGTGAAATAGCTATGAAATATTAACTTGTTTTAATATGGGGCGAAAATCGCTATATGTATGCAACCAACCATCTGATCAAAACAGTATATATGTAAAATATAAAATCATAATAGATATATCAACATAATACCCCAAATCATTTAAAAACATATTAACCACTCCTTGACTATGAGCGCTCAGTCCTTGCTCCCTAGGATCGTCTTTTACCGGCGTAGAGTGCACGTAATATAAATAAAACACCACTTAGGCTCTAATAAATGAACCAACAACATTAGGATGCCCAGAAGACCTTAGAATAGCTTTTAGAACTATGGCTTGAAATCCCGACACGGACTTGACGGGTCCAGTACATAGTCGCCCTATAGACCCGATACTCAAAATTGGGGCTTTTAGCCCGGGAGCTAATTTCTCGAAATTGAACAGTCCAATAATTTATAAAAATATCCAATTTCACTAATGCAACTCCAATTTTGACTAACTCGACCAATTGGTACCCGATTTCAGTCCAAACTTCTCGGTAATTACCCGAAATGACCCAAAAATGGAAAACCAACCAAGCGATGCCAAAATTCTTAAGCGGCATATCAATGAAGCCCGAGAGACCGGGAACTCATCAGTACCATTACCTTGGTCAACGGTTCTTTGTGGTGGCCGAAAAACTTGATCCAACAGTCGGCCAACTTTGTTTTCATCGTATCTTTCAAACGGTGAGGAATCTGCAAAAAGGGACCACGGGAATGAGTTCAGGGGGTCCAAAAATGGTGGGAGGGAGGTGTGGGGTGGCTTGAAGTGGCCGGAAATGGCCGAAAAATCAAGAAAATTCCGGTGACCACGTGGTGGTCGGCCCCTTGCCGCTCGACGGTCGGGCACTCGATATTGTATGAAATTTCACCGGCGTGATCGTCTAGAGGTGGCGCACCTCCCTGGCCTGCTCATGTGGACGGTGGGTGGCCGGAGTCGCCTCCTTTGGTCCAAAACTCCACGGCTCGCAAATGGTCAAAACGACCCTACTCGGTGTTCACAATTTGGAGAGTTTTTCCTAGGGTTTTGAGCTCAAGATGGTGTTTTTGAGCTAAGGTTCATTCTTCCCAAAGTTATGTTTATATGAGACCTAAGATAGCTTTAGGTAAAACCCCGAACTGATTGGACCTTTAGTAAAGTCTTTCTTTGTTTAGACTTCTCATAAGCGTGCTTTTTATCATGAAGTCGGATTGTGACATTCATACGTCCATGTGGGCTCGTATCGACAAGGCCCTCGATGGTGCCTTTAGTTAACCAAAACTATTCATCCTCGAAAAAAGTCAACTTGGGCCCACCTACTAAGTGTTTAATTGAGCTTGGTCAAACTTGGTCGAATGTGTTAAAACTCGTATTGTTTGAGTGGTCGTTTACAAACCACTCTCTGCAGTACTCAATCACGGTCGTGTTTGCCTTGTCATGGTAAAATCAGCCTTCATTCTATCTCTGACTAATTTGAAGTACTTGTCTTAGAAATTTGTTGAACTCCCACTTAGTGAGTGCTCGGTATCCTCCTTCTCTTCAGCGATTCCACTAATGATCAGCCTCTCATCAAATAAATGTATCGCAACTGACCTTGGGTCCTAAGCGACTCCCATGTGTCAAATACCTTGCTTTCCCAGCGGATCCACACATGCATCGAGTTGAGCTTCCTTGGAAAGTGGGTGGGCGTTGCCTTAGAAACTCTCGAAGAATGACCATTCTCTGATTCTCCTCCCCGTTGCCTAGTACTTGGGCTAGTGGATGAGGCCCACCAGTGTGGTTGTTGTTGTTGTTGTTATGGTGTTGCACCAAAGTAGTGAGTTCCCTCAAACATTGATAGATACCATTCATGGCATCGGGAGGTGGTGGTGGTGGTGGATTTGCTTGACCTCCACGACCACGACCACGACCACGTCCACGTCCACGTCCTTGTCCGTCGTCCATCCTGCACATCAATTCACAATTTAGGTCCTTGATGTACAAGACATCCTAATCAACAATCAACAATCTCAATCACCCTAATCCTATCTCTCTAGTGGTAATCCATAACCTACAGCTCCCATGTAAGACCTAAAGCCTACGCTCTAATACCAACTTTGTAACGCCCCAAATACCCCCTTGGACGACATTACATACTAACAACCATTTACACCATGAGAGCACTAATAAAATCCATAAATAACCAAGGGTCCTTAATTTAACAAAATTCGGGCAAAGTCTCATTTGTTGAAGACCACCTGAGAAAGTTCTGACACAATGTGATTATCTTTACATCAACCACACTTAGGGTCCATTTATCCATAAAATATTTACAACATTATCCCAAAGATTTCCATTCCACCGAATGTAATACCCACAATAACCTTCAAGATAAGCGATCCATGGCACAATATCAAAGAATATGCCCAATATTGGCATTTACATTTCTAAGACTTAAACTATGATAACTTAGCGGAATAGCAATCTTGACTTTCTGTGATTTGAAATAATTTCTCTAGTCTAGTACAAAAGAAATTGATAGCTCTACATGTTCACCTCGGGATTTAGATTCCCCTCGGGTGGGGCCTCCCAATGCACGGGTTCCTTGACTCCCGCTGCCTCCTCAAGGGTAAAATCTGAAAAGGTTTATATATAGGAGGTGAGCATGAAACTATGTAGGAAAATCCTTCCAAACTCAAAAAAGGTTTAAAAAAGTATGGAAAGCGATTTAGGTCTCATTTTCAACATAACATAGATATATGAACGACATAAAGCGTGACATTTTCAGACATACATCTCAAGTTTATGTAAAAACAGTAATTAAATGAATAAACAAGAACTGCGTAAAAATAATAATCGGTTTCACCATAAACAATTTTCAACAAGTCTTTTGGGTAAGCGGCATACTTAACGGTAACCTCCACCCTCTCAAGGTTCTCTTTGGCCAATTTAGCATACTTACTTGATAACCTCCACCTACTTTCAGTAGTATCTTTGTTTACGAAACTTTATCATACACAAGGAACTTCACGAGAATGAATGAGCATCCTTACAAGGACCTCTTACTCATCGGTAGTGTTTCCTGACATCCTTACCGGGAGCCTCTTGGGAAGGAATGATAAGTGCTTACAAGGAGTTGCTCTCACCGTGTTCTGTTCAACAACCATACAAGAACATATCATACAAACAATCATCACCCATAACCAGCAATTCCATAAATCCCAATTTACAAGCAAATTCTTCCAAAGATCCACAAATCCATTATGGTATTTCAATAGTAATTAGGAAAATACGAGAGGAGATCGTAACCCACGTCATTTACTACTCAACACAAAATCACCTATGATTTAAAGTAATAACAAGAACGCATTCAAGAAGAAAATCCATCATTTTCCAAGCCTTTAGGGTTTTAAAAGACAAGAAAAGGGATTTCATGGGTATTCAACCTAACTGCTCAAGCATACTAATCTTTGCAAAAAAGACTAGAGGATGATTCATATACGTAAATATATAACATTGATAGCCCAAAACATACATATATAAATACCACACAGCCTCAATGTAAGTGAATGAGAAAACCCTGCCTTAAATCATGGATTTGTATGAAGATCTTGAACTTTGATCTCGGGTACCCTTAAATATCTTGTTTGCCCTTCATTTCTTCTTCTCTAATGATCTCTAGGGTTCCAGGGTGTGGGGTGCAGGTGGGTGAAAGAAATAAAGGGAAAATGCGTTGAAAATGGGGTTTTAAACACAACTGCCCGAATTTATTCAATGAAAAATTTGTTTGGTTTTATAAGAAATTCTGATTTCTTATTAAAATCTCCGAATTTGATACATATGACTACCCTAAGGTTTTTCGACGTTTCGGATTCATTTTTAATGTTATTTTAACCTAAAAACATTTATTTTTATGATTTATTTCAAAACTTAAATAAATTTACACTCGAAACATTAAAATTACTACCCAAGGAGCACCATAATGCAGATTTTTGGTCAACTTCGGAGAAAAAAATGATTTGACTTAGGTATTTCTAGTATGTGTGACCTATATGGTTGGAAAGGTATTATCTGAGTTAGAGGTTAACAAAATATGATCGTCGTTTTGAACTCCAGCAAAAAGAGTTATGATCAAATTGGTGAAAGGTAGTATGTCGGATTGCTTGATTATTCTATACTTGTCTAACTCGTGTTTGGGTGTCTTTTGTCACAAATCTATCCTTGTCTCCAATTTAGGCGTATGAAACTGTATAAAGATCCATGTCTATCATTCATTACTTACGAGAAACGAGTGTAGTCTCTTAGAATCATCCATAACAACATGATGTAGAACTAGTATATCCATTAAAATTTTTCTTCAATTCCTCTAAGCTAGCTAATTGATGAGAATGCAAAATGTCATATTTTTCTCTTTTATTATTCAGCATTTTATATTTATTATTCTTATAATTTGATTTAGGATGTAAATGGAGAGTTAAATGCAAAACGAAGCTAATTGGACGATTGTTGATAGTTTAAACATGTGGGGGTTTACAGTAGAGGGACTAGAGAAATGAAAAAAAAACAAAGGAAAAGAAAACAAATAAACAAAATAAAATTAAACAAAAAAGAAATAAAATAATAATAAAAATAATCATGCAAAAGAAATTGGTTTGGGAAAAAAATTGAGGTCTGTAATTATTATGCTTTTTATATTAATTTTCGATTTTTATTCAAAAATAAAAAATAATTATAATCCATGCAGTTAATATTTTCTATTTCATTTAAAAAAAAAATAGATTTGACAATCTACAAATTTAAATATAAAATATGAACAATGACTCTAATACAAAAATTAAAAAAAAATTATACTATGTAAAAATAATATAAATATGAAACGAAATAATATATATTCGATATTATTTAATATATTAGTATTTGCTTATATGTATATGTTAAAATTTTAATTATCATAAGCGAATATATTTTATATTAAAAATTTATTTTTATACATTATGTTAAGAAAACAATCTAATCATTATTTCAAAAAAAGAAAAAAGAAAAAGAGAAAACAATCTAGTAAAAAAATAAAAAAATAAAATGAATTTTAATTTTAAAAATTAAAGCTTTTTTAATTGAGTAGATTTTATAAAATAGGAAAAAAGAGACTTATTTTATAAATTAATTAAAATTAAAGCAATAAAAAAAATTAAAGCATTGAAAAAAGAAAAAAAAACTTAATTTAATTAACTGAGATTCAAGGCTACAGTCACACAGCTTCCCATAAGTTCAGAATTCGCCTTTTTATTGACCTTACGTGTTCAAGAAAAAGCCTTAATCCGGGATTTTTCTTTTTATTGAATCTGTTTTTTCAAGAAAAAACCTCGATAATAATGAGTTCAAACCCTTTATCTATAGGCTTTTACCTTTCATTTTTCGGGCGACTTGAAGCCTATGTGATTAGAGTGTGGAGGGAAAAAGAAAACCAGGTGAGAGAATATCATTTTCAGCAGCCACATAATTTGTCGAAGGATTTTTCAAAAAAAAAAAAAGAAAAAAAAAAGAGGAAGGTGGAAGATAATAATAACAACAATAATGCATGAAACGTAGGATAATTAAATTCCGCTGGAATGTTTGGTGGTCCTTCGCCTCCACAACCTCCCACTACCCACCTGCCTCCTTTTATTCCTTAAATGCTAAAACTATTTTGTAAAAATACTCAAAATTTAATGAGATGTTTTTTTTAAGAGAAAAATAAATTCATTGATTCAAATTAATAATATATAGATAGAAAAATAAAATCAAAATCATTAAAAGCATAAGGATAAACAGCATTAATGTTAATAAGCGTAATGAATTATTTCAAGCTTTATATATTTGATAGTTGGCGCATCATTTGATATTATTATTATGACTAAAATACGTATAAATCTGGTTTTACAGCATATTGACGATCATTGATTTGATTTTTTTATCTTTGATTATACATACTTTGCTTGTCAACACAAATAAATATTGCACCATGACGACAAAAATTGAAACGTCCCGGGCAGCGCATCAACTCTCTTTTTCCTTGCAGACCGTGTCGCCTCTGTCAAGACAATGGTCATCCTTCAAGAAAAACAATAAGCACAATCTGTGTGAAATAATCATTTTATTGAAAAAGAAATATATGGAAAAATGTGTAGAAGAGTGATTTTAAACCAAGAATAACCAAAAAAATCATATGTCCTTGCTTAAAGAAAAGAAGTTAGCAGAGAAAAAGTTATGAGGATGTTGAGACTCATAAGATTTCAAGTCTTTTGGATTCAATTATGTTGTGAATCGTACAAAAATGGTGATAAGAATCGGAGAAGAAAAACAAAAAAAACACTATATAAATTTTACGTGGTTCGAAAATGTGCTTACATCCATAGGAACAACTACTCAAAATTTCACTATCACTAAAATAGAGTTACATAGGAGAGTATTTATAATAACACTGATTATGATTAAATTACAAAAATATCCTTATACCCTGAACATACCGTACCATACCCCAAGCTCTGACACTTACCCCATTTTATTCTTAATATGAACCACATGCCATAACAAATTATTTTCCTATAAGATGTTTGGTGTACATACAAAATCCCATATCGACAAGGAATAAGAAGATCCAAGTGGTAACAAATGTCTAATATGTAAGATTTAGTAGTTGAATACTAACATATTTTTTTAAGGGAAGCAAAGTGCATGACTTGGTTGAATTTTAAGTTCAATTTAGAATTAAATAAATAGAAATAAACAAACACCATGGTATTTTTTTTTCAATTATATTATTAGGCATAATAGAAACTTTGATTTTCAATAAAATTTAACATAGAAATAAGAAAACCATATGGGCTAGAAAATATTATAATATTTTGACAAGGTGGCAAACCAATCTAAAAGCTAAACATAAACTATATCCATAGGCTTTTCCATGCGGGTGATGGTGGAGGATGACACACTCTTTGTGGATGAGTTTGTTAAATGTTGTTTTTTTTTTTTGATAACTAATTAAATTTGGCACTTAGCTTCATGATCGTATACACCTATCTTGCTTTCAATTTAATTTCTATACACAAAGTTGTTAAAGAGACATTGAGATAGATCAAATTCAAAGGGATGTTTCATAAAAATAATAAAAAAATTCTTGAAAAAATGTGGTTTGAAAACTAATCCTAAGTATAGTGTTTTGATAGTCAAAAGATGGGTTTGAAAACTAATCCTAAGTATAGTGTGGTTTCTCCACATAAACTTAACATATAGGATAAAGCTTTAAAAGATGGGTTTTGATAGTAAAAAAAGTTGAGAGAAAAACTATTTAAAATGTGTCTCTTCAAAAAACATTTTTGGTTTTTTGAATTTTTAGAAAACGTTTTTTCAAAAGACACTTTCAATATAACATTTTAATAATTTAGAAAATGTCACTTCAAGAGACACTCAGTTTTTCGAATTTTTATAAGGTGTATTTTCAAAAAACACTTTTTTCGGTATAATATTTCAATAATTTAGAAAATGTATCTTCAAAAGACACTTTTAGTTTTCCAAATTTATAGAAAGTGTTTATTAAATATATACTTTTAGTCTAAATTCAAAATTTTTAAAATTATGAAGGTATCTTTTAACTAACTGTCTTAAATTGAGAATTTTGAAATTATGAAGGTGTATCTTGGCAAAGCACCAACTACATTCAAAAATTTTAAAATTAGATCTATGTGGCACAAAGTACACTAAATTTATGAAAATGTCTAAACTTTTTCTATTTGAGGAATATTTTTCTTTTTTTACACTAAATATCTAAAAAGCCCAAATTCAAAGGGCCACCCCCATGGCCTTATGCCATAAATTTTCAGAGAAGTTAATGGGCTGATGGTAACCCTTAACAACCCAATTGACCCTATCCGTATCATTTAATGTTTATGCATAATTTTATAGTGGCTTGCTGATATTCGTATTAAATCGAATTTTATAAGCACAGGTTGTTATGAGGGTTGATCGATTAACGTGATGTCAGCTAGCTTGGTTTTGGTAGGAGGTCTCGAGTTGAAACCCTTCCCTACAATTTGAATATTTGATCGCGTTGTGTAATTGAAAGTAATCTTAAACCGTTTGGTTTGTTTGACTCTTCGTGTATTAGTATGGGCATAGCACGTGTGGGAGGGGTGTGAAAGCAAGGCGTTAAGTATTTAGCCGAATCCACCATGGAAGCTGATCACGAATTTGGGGAGGTTGGTCGTTTAACATATGGTAAGCATGTCATGATTAAACCATATTGTATACTTTTAGATAAATTTATTGATTTAGGTTAGCAATACAATCGATAGAAACACAGATTCAAAAGTATTAAAAACTTTAGAAGATGACGTAGCATTCAGGTTAATTGCAAAAATGATCGGCTCCATTTGATAATCCAAAAATGCTTAGAATACCTTAGATTCAAAGTCTAGAGCGTACTGACGAATATGATTTGATATGATGACTTTGTGGAATCGAATTTTAAAAATACGAATTGCCAACATGAAAGCCGCAAAGTTACTTGTCAACCTTGTCTGACTACGCCATAACAAGTTAGCGATAAAACATGTCGTAATAGGTCGGTGATAAAAACACGAAAAAACAAATGAAAAACAAAGGTAAACCCAGATCAATATGGAAGAAACCACTTTGTTGGAATGTCGCGAGATCAGGAAGAAAGCGCGATGAAAATATGTGATTTTAGGTTAAGAATAATGAAAAAAATCGTCCTGCCCAACCAAGGACACGAAGAAGAAACAGAAGAACGAACTAGAGTTTTAGAGGGAGGGGCGGCTATTGGCTACCACTTGTAATAAATAACCATAGTGTATACATAATTTAGTTGTATTTAAAATTTTTTTTTTGTTTTCTTCTATTGATGATGGATGAGAATAGAGGTGAAAGGTACGCATTATTGATTCCTTATTGAAACTCGTAAGGGAAAAATTAATGATCAAATAGTTGTATTTAATTCGTACTAATATATTAATTATGTGACAATATATCAAGATGAGAGTTGTATTTAATTACCACCATTATAGTAAAGATATAAAATCTTTAACCCTGGCCAAAATTGACTTCAGAACAATCCTTGTCATTCTTCACAAAAGCATAATTAATAAAATTAATTCAACCTTAATTATATATAATGACATGATTTTTTTTACCATAGAATGTGACATAACTACCTTTTACAAGTACCATTTTTGACCTTGAAAACTATCTTCATAGTAAAAAGGACTATATTTTTTTAATTTATGTTTAAATTTTTGTCAAATATATAAATGTTTTGATGTTAGAGATGAAATCATGTAGCTTGCCAAGGATCTGTCGTGGAGATCCTCCATATATGCTCCTCATTAGTCATGGCTCACTAGGCTGGGGCATTGATTTAATTATTATTTAGGGACTTAATTAAGGGAGTTGATTTTGGTATATAATTAGGATTATAAAGTTAAAAACAAGAAGTAATTAAGGACTTTATATATGGAGAGGTGGGATTTGCTATTTGTTTTGTCTATTATTGATCTAATCAAATTACTTTTAGATAAGATAATATGATAGGTTGTTTTTTTAGAAAAAAGATTATAAAATTTATTGATTTTGGGGACAGTTTACTCTATTATAACAAAATGCCTAGTTGCCAAAAAGAAATTTGTTGATTTGATTTTTACTAAAAAGATTTTATAATTTCATTAAGTGATTTTTGAGAGAAAAATCAATAAAATTAGTTGAAAGATAAACAATAATTAACAATATGAAATAGATGTGACAAAAATAAATCAATTGAAAGTAGAATTCTTTGTTATATTTATGAAAAAAAAAGTTTTCCTTCTTCTGTATATCGAAAACCATGATCCTTTTTTTTTCAACTTTTTCCCCGTTAGTCTTTTTTCCTTTAAGCAATAGGAAGTGATTTTTTTGTCAATTCTTGATATGAAATCATCAATTTACACTTCTTTCTATTATTTTTTTCTCGATAAAGTAGTTATTCCATAAAATCTAGGTTTTCGTTTGTTTTTCGTATTTTAGTCGTTGTCTTTAGTGCGTATATGGTTGTTGTTTTAGTGCAGTGTGGTTGTTGTCGTTTTGATCACGTGTATGATCATCATCTTGGTATGAAGTGTGATTTATCGTTATGCTTGATGAGGTGTTTGTTTATCATTATAGTGCAACGTTTATTTGTATGAGAGTGATTTAGACGAGTAAATTATATTTGATCAACAATAAGAAATCAAATAAATGATCGTTAATATGCTGTAAAACTTAATTATCATAGATATTCTAGTTACAATAGTAATATCAAATTTATAGACTCAACTATCAAATATATAATATTTGGACAGTTATTATATTAATAACCTAAATGTTGTTTCATCCTTTATGATTTTTAGTAATTTTTATTATATGTTTTTATCGATTCTATAACTAGTTTAAATTAATAAAATTATTTTTCTCTTAAAAAAAAAAATATCTTTCTTCTTCGATATTTAATAATTTACTCTACGAGTAATTGATTTTTAATAAGTAAAAATTGTGAAAAAAAACATATATAATGAACACTAAGTTACTTTAGATCTTTTCTTATTAGGTGAGTAACCCCCTTCTATTAGGTATATGAAGACAGCGATGCAAAGAAACTAATAAAGAGAAAACGAATTCCATGAATTAGGAGACCTAATCCCCAAACCCATCTCATTAAGCAGCTACCCTGCACCTCGTTCTTGAAGCTCTCCCTTTATTTCAGGGCGTTCCACACTTACTTATTGTGCGGACCAGGAACTTTATAATTTCATTAAGTGATTTTTTGAGAGAAAATCAATAAAATTAGTTGAAAAGATAAACAATAATTAACAATATGAAATAGATGTGACAAAAATAAATCAATTGAAAGTAGAATTCTTTGTTATATTTATGAAAAAAAAAGTTTTCCTTCTTCTGTATATCGAAAACCATGATCCTTTTTTCAAACTTTTTCCCGTTAGTCTTTTTCCTTTAAGCAGCCAAGATGATTTTTGTCAATTCTTGATATGAAATCATCAATCTACACTTCTTTCTATTATTTTTCTTGATAAAGTAGTTATTCCATAAAATCTAGGTTTTCGTTTGTTTTTTATTATTTTAGTCGTTAATGGCAGTGCGATGTATGGTTGTTGTTGTTTTAATCACGAGAGGTGTGGTTGTTAATGATTTTGATGCGATGTATGATCATCATCTTGAGTATGAAGTGAGGTTATCGTTATCTTGATATGGGGTGTTTGTTTATCATTATAGTGCAACGTTTATTTGTATGAGAGTGATTTAGACGAGTAAAATATATCCAATCAATGATAAGAAATCAAATAAATGGTCGTTAATATGCTGTAAAACTTAATTATCATAGATATTCTAGTTACAATAATAGTAATATCAATTATATTTAGTATCGAATATATAATCTTTGAGCAGGTCGTTATATTAATAACCTAAATGTTGTTTCATCATTTATGATTTTAGTAATTTTTATTATATGTTTTATTATATGTTCATTATATTATATGTTGTTTCATTTGTGTCAACACTGGTACCATTCATAATGGCTAGTGGACTTTTGGAGAATGGTGTGATCTGTGGATGTTGTAGGGGTCAATATATATTTGGTAAGGTTTATAAATTCAGTTTTTTTGGTATTATTTTTTTGTCCTTTTTAGAAGGAGGTTGACATGAGTGTATTTTGATAATTTCATATGTTTTGTCCCCAAATAACATATAGTTTTTTTTTAAAATATCAAACCTGTGATTACGGTTTTAAATTTTTTTAAACTATGATTTGTTGAGGTATATTAATTTGAATGTATTTTTCAAAATGTATTAGATTAGTATTTTTTTTTAAATATATTATTTTGGGAGAAAACTCTAATTTCATACCCAAAATATCTTTTTTTTTTAATATTTAATTCAAGTGGTTATTGTGCATTTATTTTTAAGCTATGTGACAATAGGAGCTGTTTTGCTATGAGAACATATATAACATCCATCATACAACTTTTAGCAACAAGAAAATATGAACTTACTAGATTTATCTCTAGTGAAAATTTAATAAAAATAATTTTAAAATCAAATAATTCAAAAAATGCGAAGAAAAATAATATGTTGGTTTATTTTACTTTTAATATTTAATAAAAATAAAATTTAATACTATTATTTAATTTTAATTTTTACTTAAACAAGGAAGAACTTCACTTATATTAAAAACCAAGATGATTATTTATTCTTCATTTAATAAAATAATTTGTTTTACTTTTTATACAATGGATATAATTTTTTGAAAGGCTAAACACTTTTGGATTACAATGTAGTAATTGCCTTTTGAAATGTTGAGCGTTTTATTGTATGAGTTAGACATGATGCGCTATACAATAGATATATAATAAGCAAAGACATAATTTTTTTTATTAAATATTCTTTTTTTATTACACTTTAAATATAAGATAGTAAACCGTCTCCTTTGGGAAATTTGGAACGAGACCCCCTCACTATGTAATTTGCCTATTTGGCTTGCTGAGGGATTTACCACTTGAACTAAGCATCTTTTGTGCAATAAATATTCATTTATTGAAAGTCGAGGAAAATAGATGTTGGTATTATTATTTCAGTATTTTTTGAAAACAATAATTATTTATTATATATGAATAGGATAATAGCGAAGATAAATGGAGGAGATCAAGAGGAGAGAAATCATATAATCACATCATATATCAAATAATGAAAGAGTAAAAACAAGAAATAATTGATTAAAAGGATATTGATATAATTCTTATATTTGTGAATTCCACCTTTCTTTGTTTGTTTGTTTTGAAGAAAAAAATTATTACATTGATTCAAACTAGCAATACATTGATAGAAACATACAATTAAAATCGCTAAAAATCATAAAAGATGAAACAACTTCTAGGTTAATAGTATAATGTAAACATGGCTAAAGCGCATCGTTTGATAGTTGAATGCATATTTTTATATTGCTATTGTGACTAGAATACCTATGACTCAAGTTATATATCATACTAACAACAATTGATTTGACTTATTGTTTCTGATTGTATATACTTTACTCATTTGAATCATTAACGCATAAATAAATGTTAACGCTGATGGCAAAGCGTTATCTTCAGAGACGATAATATGGCCAAGCGCTCGCACGAGACTCACGACAATCCTTGAAGCAGGCACCAGGTGGCCAGTAAATCACGAAAAACAAATAAATCACAGATTTATTATTGGAATAACCACTTTATTGATAAAGAAAAAGATTAAAAGATGTGTAGATAAGTGATTTTAGGCCAAGAATGATAAAAAAAAATCATATCTACTTGCTTAAAGAAAAGAAGTTAGCAGAGAAAAAGAGGCTAGGGTTTAGAGGGTTTAATTAACTCCTATCTCTCTTCGAAAAAAACTCCAATCTACCTTTCTTTGTTTTTATTTAAAGAATAACTCATATTTAATATGTTTATCGTTTTAAACAGACATAGGGCATAGGGAGGGGGTCTTAGGTTCGAGTCCTAATGGAAACAATTTACTACATTAAAAAAAATGTATTAAAAAAACTCATATTTAATATAAATGCTAACTGATTATTTCAAATATTTACATGAACAATTTTAAAATAAAATGTTGTTTTTATAAGAAAAGAATGAGATATTTGTTGCCCATTATTTCTAGCTTATGTGGTAGAACGTTCAACGTTTTAAAGAAGACAATATATAAGAAGGGAGGAGTCCTGGGTTTGAGTCCCAATTGAATGATTTAGTACATTGTAACTTCTAGCTGTCCAAATAAAGAGAGATATTTTTATTGAATTAATGAGTAAAAATAAATGAAGAATTAGATTTTCATATAGGTTTATTTTAATCAAATAAACTTAAAAACAACATGAACAAACAATTCCACAATACTATCCCACTAATACTACAAACCTATGGTGAGTATTATTGTCATACCCCACATTGGAAATTTTTTAACACTATATAAGTATGAGCTCCTCTCAACATAGTAGACGTGTTTTAAAGCTATGAGGGCATCTTGGGCTGAAGCGAAACATAATATCTACATAGTTTGAGGTGAGTGCGTTCTGAGGAATTAGTTTGGATATTGGAATGAGATATGGCTTGACTCACGTGGCGATCATGTGAGGGACCTAAGCTTCGGCTCTCGTGTGGGGGACCCGACTCAGGGACCGTCATGTGAGGGACAGAGACTCGCTCCCGCATGGCGTCGTAGTGACTCGAGCTTTGCAAGGACTAAACGACGGCTAATTTTTAGGAGGGAAGGTCAGTGGTAATCACCTTCATCACCTTGAGCATCGAGATAAATCACTTCGGGCATCAAGATAAAATAGTTATCCACCTCGATCGATGTTGTTATGTCACCATCGATGCATAACATAGCGTTACGCTAAGGTATAAACCACTCATAAATGTCCACTTACTCCTTAATTGTCTATTTGATAATCGCCCACCTCATCGATTCATAATATATATATATATATATATATATATATATATATATATATATATATATATATATATATATATATTATAGATCAGAAAGCAGCTTGGCAAGGGCTAGTGGAATGGGATATGCCACGACACCCATGCAGCAGCCATGTCGAAAGGGGACTGAACTCGCTCATGTGTGAGGGACCTAAACTCGCTCACGTGTGAAGGACGCAGCTCACATATCAGTCATGTGAGGGACCAGAACTCGCTCACGTGAGTTGTCGCATGAGTGACCTGAGCTCGGCAAGGACTCGCTTGATGAATAATTTAGGAAGGTTGAGCAAGCTACCACCTCCATTACCTCAGTCATCGAGATAAATCACCTCGGGCATAAAGATAAAACGATTATCCACCTCAACCAACGTTATGCTACCATCAATGCATAACATAAGCGTTACTCCAGGAATTATAAACTGCTCATAAATGTCTACCTCATAGATTCATATATATATATATATATATATATATATATATATATATATATCGAAATGACGCTAGGAGGGGTTAGTGGAATGGGATATGCCACAGCTCACTTTTGTGACAGGTCATGTGAGGCCAAGACTTCGCTCACGTGTTTGTCGCGTGAGTGACAGAAACAACAGGACTCGTTTGATAGATAATTCAAGGAGAATTCGAGTAGGCTACCACCTCCATTACCTCGAGCATCGAGATAAATCACCTCGGGCATCAAGATAAAAAGGTTATCCATCTCGACCGACGTTATGCCACCATCAATGTGTAACATAAGCGTTATGCCAAGAATTGTAATAAATACATAAATGTCCCTTACTCATAATTGTCTATTTGATAATCATCCACCCTAATAGATTCATATATATATATATATATATATATATATATATATATATATATATATATATATATATATATATATATATATATATATATATATATGCTATATATATATATGTATATGTATATATGTATATGTATATATATATATGTATATGTATATATATATATGTATATGTATATGGGCTTGTATTTGGAGAGATGATTCTTTTCGATGAGATTAGCGGTATTCATTAGAGGAGAAATAAAAATTGTTGTGGAAGGATTTCTCATTCCTTTTCGGATATGACATTACTTAAAGATGCCTTTTATGTGTGCATGGACCCATTTAGGATGTACACCTTATGGTCTTACAAAATAAAATGTTGCATATAAGATGAATTTTCAAAAAAAAAAAAAAAAGACAAGATTACATATAAGATGAGATATGAGATAAGATTGATTATATAGACTTTCTGATAAGTATCGCTTTCATTCCCATATCCGGCCGAGTTTTTTAAAAGTCTTCTCCTCTGATTAATTAATTGTTGAGTTGGGAAGCCCATAATTATCGCATCGCATCGGATAGAGGGCTTTACGTGTATATAAGTATGGACTCCTACCGAAAAACTGTGAAGCGCGTTTTAAAGCGTGAGTTACATAGGTTAAGCGGCGATATACATGGTTGGGCCAGGGTTGTTACAAATAGTATCGGGTCGATCCCTTGATCCAGAAGTATGGATGTATGAAGTACATTCAGTTTAAAGCGCCGTAAAGAAGGTGTTTGTTCGTTTAATACTCTGTCCAAAAAAATTAGAGAATCTCTTGATAAGCGTTGTGTGTACATATGAGAGGTGTTTGTTACATCCCACATCGGATATGAAAGACTTTCTGACACTATATAAGTATGAGTTCTTTTCAACCTAGTGACGCGTTATAAAGCCGTGAGAGTCCCTTGGGCCTAAAGCGAATAATATCTATATGGTTGGGCGGGATCGTTTACAAATCTCATCTGAAGTGAGATGGACACATAGCATGGCGATAAAACTCTCACCAGCATGTCTGACTGCGTTAAGCGGCTGGTCGAAACCATTGGTTAAGGTATGAGAGATCCTAACCATCTTACCTATATATTTAGAGTGGTATCTTATTTGTAACAAGGAAGCTAATGTTTTTTTATTTTTATTTCATTTTTGGTCATTTTAAAAAATTGGGAATTTGGGATTTGAGGTAGCTTTAGCCTTTAGGCTATGTTTGGTTTTGAAAAGTAATAAGCAAAGAAAAACATAAGAAGAAAAAAATGATTTTTTTATGTTTACATATCTCATAAAAAATCTCAAAGAAAATAAAATATAAATAAATCACTTAGAGACTAACATATTTTAAAATTATATAATATCTACATTCATGATTTTTTTTAAAAGAAAAATATTTTTTTTTAATTCAAACTAGCATTACATCCATAAAAACACCATACTCAAATTCTCTAAAATACCAAATGATGAAACATCATCAAATTAAATAGTATAATAAATTAACTAAAACCTATAAATTTAATAATATTTTAGTGATCGGATTATCTATTACTTTAGTTTTATAATATATTAACTAGATTTATAGTTAAAATAATTTTAAATAATAAATAAAAATAGTATGTTGAGTTTGACTATATCTTCATTTAAAATTTTTTTTTCCCTCCTTTTTTCTTTCCCTTCCATCCAAAGAGCCATAGGATAAGTTAGGTTTTTTTGTCCCCTGTCAAAATGATAATTTAAGCATTCAGAGGAGGTGGGGTCCACCACATGGTCAAGGTTGGTTGAAAAATTAAATGCAATTTTTATTTATTTTTTAATAATAATTTAAGGTTTGAGAGTTGTTGTATTTGGATTGAGTTGAAAGGAGGAAAGGGAAAGAACAGAAAGGTTGTTGAGAAGTTGGGGTACATGTTATTTTAATTAATTAAAAGTATTTAATGATAAAGACTACTATTAATTATTTTAATAATGATAAGGCTCATGTGCTTATTTTAATTAATTAAAAATTTTTTAATAATAAGGATTCCTATTAATTATTTTAATAAAAGTTTTATCTTTAATTATTTTATTTGATTAACTATGGTTAATTATATTTTTGTTATCAGTATTTAAGTTTCCTTGTTTAGACATTATTCTTGTTTAGTAAGGATTCATTTGAACCATAAATATTTAATCATTACACCTTTATGTATTATAGATTTTAATTCGATAATCAGCACAACAAATTTTCTTAAATCTTTTGAGATTGTGTTTATGGTTTTAATTGAAAGCTTTGCTTGAAGATTTATAGTTTGACAATCTTCATATGTTACACATTGCATCAACATGGAAGAAAGTTTGGTTAAAAAAAAAAAGGGAAAAGTTGTGTTTCAACCTATTAATTTGAAATTAATTACAAAAAAAAAATACAAAATACGTTATTTAATATGATTTTATAAAAATTAATTATATTTTAGATATAATGAATCTTAGATATTATCTTGTAGATTATGATCTTATGTGTATTATTTATTATGATAGTACGCAAATATTAAAGTAATATATATAATTTATTAATTTATATATTATTATACCTTAAATATAATTATTTTCTATAAAATTGCACACAAGTTTCCTAAAAAATAAAAAAAATAAAAAAAAATAAAAAATAAAAGGAAGGAATAAAAGTGACTTTTGAGCTGTGGTGAGTTCCACGTGGCATAAAATGCATCTCCAGTTTCAACTACTTCGGTGTACCATACATGAATGCAACCCCCAACTTCCCAACTACTTTCACGTGCTTCCCTTACGCCACACACTCACTAATACTCTTTTGTCAAAGACAGTTACTTTGAACGGATGTCTTAATGTACGAATATATATTGAAGTCATATAACATATTTAACTTATATAATATCTTTATTCGAGTTAGAATAAATCATAAAAACAATAAAGTTTTATAATAAAACATAACGATATTTTATTTCGGCTGGTGATTAAATTAGAAGAGCGTCAGTCATGCTGCTGCGTGTTGAGTCTTAACTACTTTTCGCTTTAAAAAAATCATTATGTAGATTAAAGAAAAGAATGAGCTGAATAACAAATAGATGATCGAATATATATATATATATATATATATATATATATATGATAAGATTATATTGCTCTATTCTTTACAAGATTTACGTTATGGGATCAGTCTAAGTAGATTTATCATTTAATGAAACACTCAGTGTTAATTTTTCTTATCAAAATTTAAGAATATGTATTTCATTCCAACCCATAGTTTTAAGGATCACCTATCAAAACCCTTTTATTTTTTTAGAACCCTGTAAGAAACTTTTTTAATAATGTAAATGACTTTGTATATTTCGAAAAGGTCAGAAGTTGTTTCAGAGAATCATTGTTAGGTGGAATCTAAGTATATCATGCAAAAATTTCTTATCTTAATTTAAAAATTTTATGATTATTTATTTTAAAATTATTGACCATATTGTTGGACATATGTTTTATCTCTCAAAAAAATCATGCAAAAATTTCTTATTGTAATGATATTATTCTTATCTTCCATTATAAAATATTAAAAAACCACGCCTAATTTCTTTTTATTTTTTTGAATAATTGATTAAATCATCCATTGAGTAAATAATGGAACAAATAGTTTAAATATATATAATTCTTGGAAAAAGACAAAGAACAATTACTATGAAAACCAATAAGAAAACCTAAATCAAAAAAAAAAAAAAAAGTTAATTATATCATGCTTTTTGGTACAATAAATGAGAGTTTACTAGCCCTCATAAAGTCCCCATGACATGAATTATTAAAAGAAGTAAATCCAACCAAACAGCTGCATTTCTTAGTGAAATTTCCTCAGGTGGTCCCTCTCTATTCAATTCAAAGAAAGAAGAAAAAAACCAAAATACTTGGTTAAATAACCTCCAAATAATCAACATTTCTAAATTAACATTTTTTTCTTGGCATGTTGTTGGGATAAAAATACCTTTTTATTATTATTATCTTTTGAAAGAACCTTTTATTATTTTTATGTATTTATATCGTCTTTGAAAAGAAATAGTTATCTCTTCAAAATAGTGTCTAAAATTGATGAAAGGTTAGGACATGTTTGATTTGTTTTCAAAATTGTTTTGTTAGCAAAAAATAAGAAAAACAAGAGAAATTTTCAAAATTTCATTTTTTAACAAAAATACTAAATTCAAAAAATAATAATTTTTAGGAGAATACAAAAATAATGTTTTTGTTTTTAAAAACCGTTCTCACTAATTGTTTTCAAAACAAGAACCTATTTGATTTCCAAAATTTGTTTTTCAAAGGCCTTTTAATCAGACCAACCTTTCCAAGTGATTTGATTAAAAGACCTTTTGAAACATAAATTTCGAAAAAGCTAACCCTCCATCAATTTTAGACCACATTTTAACAAAAGTACCTTTATTGTTTTCTTTTAAAAGTAACCATTTCTTTTCAAGACATTTGTATAAATACATAAAAGAAAATTTTTATTTTTGTCTAAACTAAGTTATTTTCCAAGAAAAACATGAGGAGGGTTAGATTTACTATTTTGGTTTATTTAATGTCTTATATCCAAATATTCCTAAAAAGAAATGGGTGATTTGATTAAAAGACGTTTTAAAAACCCACTTTTGGAAATTTGACAATTTATCGATTTTTGGCATGATTTTGATAGAAATACCCTCCTAGTTTTCTTGTAAAAATAACCCCTCTTTTAAGACATAATATAAATACATGAAATGAAAAATAATATTTTTGTCTAAACTGAGTTATGTTTTGAGAAAAACACGGGAAGTGTTAGATTTACCAATTTTGGTCTATTTAATATCTTCTAACCAAATATTCCTAAAAAGAAAATGGTTTATTTGATTAAAAGACCTTTTAAAAACCTAATTTTGGAAATTTAGCTCATCTCAAATTTTGACATGATTTGGATCAAAATACTCTTTTTAATTTCATGCAAAAATAACCTCTTTTTTGAAGACATAACCTAAATACATGAAATAAAAAATTATATTTTTGTTCAAAAATGGTTATTTTTCAAGAAAAAAACATCGGATAGATTATACTCACAAATCTTATATTGTATTATTTGATATTTTTTATCCAAATATTTAAGAAAGAAAAACAGATAGACACTTTTATTTGAAAATGAGATAACAATGAAGAACTCGTCTATATCTACCTGTCGGTTGTAATGGAGGAGATACACCTCCTCTAACAGAGTCAAACATGGTGGTTTATTCTGCACTAAATGATCCATCTAACCACTTCCTCTTCCTTCCATATCCTTTCTTTCATACTATTACTATCCCCTTCAGCCCTTCTCAATAATGCTTTCACAACTTTCCACCACCACCACCACCACCACCACTTCCTCTCATTTTTTCTCATAACAATCCACGGCCGCCGCACCCCTCAGTTAGATTGTCTCTCCATCATCTCCAAAATGGACGGCCCAACCCCATTTTCCGGCCAGAAGCAGGAAGGTGAAGAAGGGAAGAAGTCACGTAGAGTGCCTTTGCTGAAGCTGTTTGCTTTTGCAGACCTTTATGACTGTCTTCTCATGACTATTGGGTCTGTTGGAGCTTGCATTCATGGAGCTTCCGTCCCTGTTTTCTTTATTTTCTTCGGAAAGTTGATAGATGTTATTGGAATGGCCTATCTTTTCCTCCAAGCTGCGTCATAAAGTTGCCAAGGTTAATATGCTTTCGTTCAGACTAACCCATCTGTTTGTTTCCATGGAAAGTGGTGGGAAATTTGGGGTTTACAACCTTCTGTTGTTTTTGTTCTGATTGCAGTATTCATTGGATTTTTTGTACCTGGCTTGAGTTATATTGTTTTCATCATGGGCTGAAAGTATGAACCAACTAACTAATTTCCTTAGAATTTATGAACTTTTCAAGAAATTTCTAAATTGTTAAATAATTTCTTGAATTTATGGACACCATAGAGGTTGCTTGTTGGATGCATACTGGGGAAAGGCAAGCAGCAAAGATGAGAATGGCTTATTTGAGATCCATGTTGAATCAAGATATAAGTCTTTTTGACACTGAAGCTTCCACTGGAGAGGTCATTTCTGCCATTACCAGTGACATTATTGTTGTTCAAGATGCTCTTTCTGAGAAGGTAAAAAATTTATTGGTCTATAATTTTTGGGATTTTGGACATGCCCATATAATTTTTGGACAACAGGCTTCCATCTAGCTCATATTTGTGTTATTGTTTCGAGTCCCATTAGGGTCCATTAGGGTTATTGGAGGATTTATCCGACCAATTAACTTCAAGATCCTGTGAAATTAGTTGAGGTGCGGACTCCTACTATTATCCAAAAAAGAAAATATTTGTCCAAGGAAACCCTAAGTTCTATTGATTGTGATGAAAGGGTGCTGAGGAAACTGTGTCCACCCACCTCTTGAAAAGGGTTTTTTTGACCCTTTTACAGTTGTCTATGGAAACAAATGTCAGACGCCATGAATATCTTGACTATTTTAAATTGACTTTCCCAAAAGTTCAGTCTTCAAGTTCCTCATGATCTCTTTCTTCCTTTCTTTTCTTTTCTTTTAGGGGAATTACAAGTCCCATACATTAACAAATACATCCGGAAAAGGAAGCATCAGAAGAATCTTCCAATCTATCTTTTTTACCAAATATTAGTACACAAAGTGAAAACATTTCCTTAAACGGGTGATCCAATTTTACAAGATTGTTCAGTTTTAAGAACAGAGGAGGAAATCTAGACACATTATATAAAGGAAGGGGTAAATTTACAACAATAGCTGAAAATGAAGGGGAGAAAACAATGGGTCTCTAATTTTATGTTCATTAATTATTATTTTTAATTTTTTTTAAAGGACATCAGCTTAATTTGGTGGGCATTAATGAAATGGAAGTAGCCAACTGGGTTTTGAAATGTAATGTGTGGTGGTTTTCAACTTTCAAGAAGGGAATGAATCTCAGCCAATTTATTGCTCTGTGACTGAAATGTGGTGGAAGGCCCTAGTAGCATTTATTGGGTTTGTTGTGTAATTAAACTGAAGCAATGATTTATCCCCAGTCGATAAGTTCGGGTTAGTTTACCTTGTAGCAAACATGCATGTGGGGCCCTGAAGTTAACGACTTGGTTAAACCTCCCATGGCCTTGAGGGCTGAGCTTGTGTTAACCGTTGGAAACTTGATAAGTGGACTGACTAATTTACCCCCTCAGGGTTGGGCAACTTACTTCCTTTTGGAATTGAATTCATGCCATGGATTTCATATCTGATTCATTGATATTTGAACATGAATTGTTGGGCGATGCAGGTGGGGAACTTCATGCACTATATAAGCCGGTTCATTGCTGGCTTTGCAATTGGGTTTATCAGAGTATGGCAGATTAGTCTTGTGACACTTGCTATTGTTCCCTTAATTGCCTTAGCTGGTGGTGTCTATGCTTATATAGCAACCGGGCTCATTGCCAGGGTCCGAAAATCGTATGTCAAGGCCGGTGAAATTGCAGAGGAGGTGCTCTCCTTATCTTATGTGGTCTCATTTGATCATAATGGAAGCTCTATCTCTTATTGTATATGTGCTGTGATTTTCAGGTTATTGGGAATGTTAGGACAGTCCAAGCATTTGCAGGGGAAGAAAGGGCGGTGAAATCATACAAAAAAGCTCTCTCTAAAACTTACATGTATGGAAAGAAAGCGGGCTTAGCCAAAGGTTTGGGGCTTGGCTCTATGCACTGTGTCCTTTTCCTTTCATGGGCATTGCTTGTATGGTTCACTAGCGTTGTCGTTCATAAGAGTATCGCTAATGGAGGAGAGTCTTTCACCACCATGCTCAATGTTGTTATTGCAGGCCTGTAAGTTTTCACTCCCTTTACTTTGACATTCCATTTTGCATTTTGTGTTGGCCCTTCAACATATGATTTGACAAAAAAAAAAAACTGATTTTTGACAGAACAAGTCTAGGCACAGTTTTGAAATTAATTTGAAGTATGCTATTTTGTTTCAGAAGAATCTGAGGAGAGATTTGTCATATTGTTTGAAATGGGATTTTACGATTTATGTCATTTGAACTAGGTCCATTGTGTTTGATAGAGTTACTTTAATATTCTTCTGCTTAGTTTGTAGCATTTTTGGAATTTGTTGTTTGTAATAAAATGCAATAATGGATGTCATAAACAATGCTCTTTAGAAATAAAATAAAACTCCTATCAATTGCTTTTCCAAAAGAACATAAATGACACGTCAATGGTGATTGCTTTTTCCATTAGATGGCTTAGCTTGCCTTTAGCGCCTGTGATGAAGTTCTCCTTTGCTTTAGTTTTATGCTTGGTCATGGCTAGCTAGTGTTTTTGGACAATACCTTGACTTAGGTAAATGAAATCTAAATTGTATCAAAAGCTGAATGGTTTCAGACCCATGGGACATCTGATGCTTCCCTTTGCATGCCTTTTCTCATGTATTTTCACTTTGGTTAGTGAGTAGGACAAAGTAGGATACGAGAAGTTGAGAAGAAATGTGAAATTTGAGTTGAGCCACATCATTTAGAAGGATTTATAGCTCAGTGAAAAATCTGAGACTGGGACATTATAAGAAATTTGAGTACTGACAGACTACATTTTTGGTTTTTCTTAAATTTGTCCTTATTTGTTCAATTAAATCAGGAGTGAATGCAGAACAGGGTTGATGCATGATTTATTGCTTCACATGCCATGGGAACGATAACTCAAGGAAAATTGTTATTTCTTTTGCTTAGGCAATGTAGTCTCATATTTTGTCATCAAAAATGATCTGTGATCAAAGTTTACTGATCCATGCTTTCTTACACTGAGGGATTTTATGTTCACAAACCTGGAGAAAATTTTAATGGTATTTTTAGTGGTCGATAATTTCAGGTCACTAGGACAGGCGGCTCCAGACATATCTGCATTCATTCGAGCCAAGGCATCTGCTATCCCATTTTGAGATGATAGAGAGGAACACAGTGAGGCAAAACTAGCTCCAAAACTGGCCAGAAACTTCACAAACTAGAGGGCCATATCCAATTCAAGGATATTTCCTTTAGCTATCCATCTCGTCCTGATGTACTTATCTTTAACAGGCTGTGTCTTGACATTCCTGCTGGTAAGATTGTGGCCCTTGTGGGAGGAAGTGGATCAGGAAAAAGCACGGTTATGTCTTTGATTGAACGGTTCTACGAGCCTCTTGCTGGAGAAATACTACTAGATGGAAATGATATCAGGCTACTTGACCTGCAGTGGCTTAGGCAGCAAGTTGGACTGGTCAATCAAGAGCCTGCACTTTTCGCTACGAGCATTAGGGAGAATATTCTCTATGGAAAAGATGAGGCCACCCTTGATGAGATTACCCGAGCAGCCAAGCTTTCCGAGGCTATTTCTTTCATTAACATCCTTCCTGATAGATATGAAACTCAGGTATGTATGGCTTTACTATAATTTATCCCAAAAAGAACTAAGAAACTTCATAAATATAGCCATGCTTGTTTTTTGGAAGCAACTTCGGGAAAAATTATTGATAAGGCCTGTGAAGGACAGTTTGTGATGAGCTCAATTACCTTTCTCAGATCAGAAGGTTATTGAAACTTGTAATGTTCCAAATTGTCATTTCTAGGAGACAATCCAATTCTCTTTTTGGTTGCTGAGAAAAGATATGAAACGAAAAGAAATTAAACATAGAAAATGAGATCAAAATTCTCTTCTTCAGCTCCTCAGAAAACAAATAAATGGTGAGAAAGATGTGAAATTGTAGGATTGAAGATTACCAATCTACATAGATAATACTTCGACAAAGTACAAGTAGTATGCCAAAAAAATCTCTCCAACAATGTCTTAAGGAGATGTGCATTTTAAAGACTAACCTACATGTGATGTCTGCAAAAATTTACATAATAAAATTATCGAAAATGAAGGAAATGTAGTACTCCTTTACCATTTTATAGAGGCTACATGTGAATTTTGTGCTGAAAAAGAAGCATATTTTCAGGTGGGGGAGAGAGGAATACAGTTATCAGGCGGCCAGAAGCAAAGGATTGCAATAGCACGTGCGATTGTGAAAAATCCCTCAATTCTGCTCCTGGATGAAGCTACAAGTGCACTTGATGCTGAGTCTGAGAAGAGTGTGCAGGAGGCACTTGATCGCGTTATGGTGGGACGAACAACTATTGTGGTAGCCCATAGACTTTCAACCATTAGGAACGCCGATGTGATAGCCGTTGTTCAACAGGGGAAGATAGTTGAAACTGGAAGCCATGAGGAGCTCATTTCAAATCCAAACAGTGCTTATGCATCACTTGTTCAACTGCAGGAGACGGCTTCTCTGAAACGCCACCCCTCACAGGGACCTACCATGGGAAGGCCCCTAAGGTATTGCAAGAGCTTTAATAACATAGTTGCAAATATCATATTAGATTCATCTTCTTTGGAGAATTTGATATTCAGCTGCAAAATGTACTTATTTTAAACAATGTACAAAAGTCTAGATGTTTGATATTATGAATCTACAGGATCATGAATCCTATTACTGACTTCCAATTTGTTTGTAGCATAAAGTATTCGACGGAATTATCGCGTACAACAGCAAGCTTTGGTACGAGCTTCCATTCTGATAGAGAATCCGTTGGCCGGATTTGTGCTGAGGGAGTGGAACCTGTAAAGTCGAAACGAGTTTCAGCTGGAAGATTGTATTCCATGTTGGGTCCTGACTGGTATTATGGGGTGATAGGCACCATATCTGCCCTAATTGCTGGAGCACAGATGCCGCTTTTCGCTCTGGGAGTCACTGAGGCACTTGTATCCTACTACATGGACTGGGATACGACACGCCATCAGGTGAAGAAGATTGCTTTCCTCTTCTGTGGAGGTGCCTTCATAACAGTCATTGTTCATGCCATAGAGCATACATGTTTTGGGATCATGGGCGAGCGGCTCACTCTTCGCATTCGGGAAATGTTATTTTCAGGTAAAAGTTGCGGTCCTAATCGTCTTTGCTTGTATTAGCAGCAGCTTTTATTTATAAAAGTACTAATTGATATGAAGAATGGAAGCATAAGATCAGTGATATCATTGAAACAATCTGAAAGGTCCACTTTTATTTGATTGCAGCCATTTTGAGGAATGAGATTGGATGGTTTGATGATGCAAACAACACAAGTTCTATGCTTTCGTCGCGTCTAGAGAGTGATGCAACTTTGTTCAGAACTATAATCGTTGATCGATCTACAATTCTCATACAGAATGCAGGATTGGTTGTGACATCATTCATCATTGCCTTCATCTTGAACTGGAGGATCACGCTTGTCGTCTTGGCTACATATCCATTGATCATCAGTGGACACATCAGTGAGGTTGCCTCTCTTTCCAGTCTCATCAATGTTCAAAAAAGGAAAAAATTCCCTTAAATCTTTAAACTTTTTCTTCCCCTCTTGTTTCAGAAACTCTTCATGCAAGGCTATGGCGGGAATCTGAGCAAAGCTTATCTCAAAGCTAACATGATTGCTGGCGAGGCTGTGAGTAACATCCGAACCGTTGCTGCATTTTGTGCTGAAGACAAGGTCCTTGACCTTTACTCCAGGGAGCTTGTAGACCCTGCCAAGAAATCATTTACTCGAGGTCAGATTGCCGGATTATTCTATGGAATCTCCCAATTCTTCATCTTCTCATCCTATGGCCTTGCTTTATGGTATGTATACCTCTTCATCTTTACCTTTATATCGATGCCCTTCCTTTAACTGGCTAAGTTTTGCTTACTCTTTTACAGGTATGGCTCTGTACTGATGGGGAAAGAGCTTGCTAGCTTCAAATCTGTAATGAAATCATTCATGGTTCTAATTGTAACGGCATTAGCCATGGGTGAGACGCTGGCACTGGCCCCGGACCTTCTAAAGGGGAACCAAATGGTGGCATCAGTGT
Source organism: Tetrastigma voinierianum (assembly GCA_016808115.1). Classification (NCBI taxonomy): domain Eukaryota; kingdom Viridiplantae; phylum Streptophyta; class Magnoliopsida; order Vitales; family Vitaceae; genus Tetrastigma; species Tetrastigma voinierianum. The sequence continues at coordinate 145,547 of JAEQBH010006448.1, forward strand.
TTGATTTGATGGACAGAAAGACAGAAGTAATGGGTGATGCTGGAGAAGAGCTCACAAGAGTGGAGGGTACTATTCATCTTAAATTTATTGGTGGGGTACCCTTCAAGGCCAGATGTAGTGATCTTCAAGAGTTCCCGATCTAGAGTTCGCGCAGGCAAAAAAGCTTATGGCGTTGGTTGAGCAAAGCGAGCTCTGGCAAGAGCTCGGTTCTTTTCTCTTATTCTCAGATTCTACGATCCAATCACTGGGAAAGTGATGATTGATGGTGAGCAAACAAACAGTACTTAAGTTATATGTTCTCTGAATTTCCATTGAAGGATTTGGAGTATGCTGTAATTCTAGTAATATTTTCTGATACAATTTTGATATATGTACACTAAACAGTTGCCTGAATGTATTTTTTTCCAGGGAAAGACATCAAGAAACTAAAGCTAAAATCTCTCAGAAAACACATTGGTCTAGTCCAACAAGAACCAGCTCTCTTCGCCACATCGATCTTTGATAACATCCTCTATGGAAAAGAGGGTGCTTCTGAAACAGAAGTAATGGAAGCAGCAAAGCTTGCTAATGCACATAATTTCATCTCTGGACTTCCTGAAGGCTACTCAACCAAAGTTGGAGAAAGAGAATTTTAGCTATCTGGAGGCTGAAGCAAGAGTAGCCATCGCCCGGGCCGTCCTAAAGAACCCAGAAATCCTGCTTCTAAACTGAGAAGCTACCAGCGCGTAGGCAGTGGAATCTGAGCGCGTCGTGCAGCAAGCTCTAGACCGGTTAATGGTGAACCGGACGACGGTCCTGGTGGCGCATAGGCTGTCCACCATAAAAAATGCAGACCAGATATCAGTAATACAAGATGGGAAGATAATAGAGCAAGGAACTCATTCAACTCTTGTAGAAAACAAGGAGGGAGCTTACTTTAAGCTAATTAACCTACAGCAACAGCAACAACAACCACAACAATGAAAACAAAATTACCCAGCTGATTTATGATAGGGTATTTTGTTTTGTTCTAGAATATGCCTTGTTCATGGTTCCATCATTTTCTATTTTTTTTTTCACCTAATACATATGGAATGATGGATGTTAATCTCAGTGATTGTTTCAGTAAGAAAATAATAAAACATACATGTCGTTTCAGTGATTGTGAAGGCATGATACTTAGTTACTAGTGTTTCTACAATATAAAGATGATGTTTTTTTTTTGGCTTATTGACCAATAAAATTATGAACTTATGGGTTTTTTTTCCATTTTATCATAAACTTTAGACAAAACAAATCACGTACTTTGGACTTCTTCCCCAATTTACCATACGTTAGGAAAATGACGTTAAGTGCCACGCTGTATGTTGATGTGGCGAATGGGTGTGCTGACGTGGCACCATCAGTAAAATTTTTGAACAAGAACGACACGTTTCAGTGGGAAACAACGTCATTCTTGTCTCCCCCCCACCCCACAAAAAAAAAAAAAAAAAAAGTTCTCACCTTCTTCTCTTCTGAACGAACCCTAATTTGCCTTCTCTTCTTCTCTTTCATCTTTCTCTTCCAGATCCAACCCTAAGCCTAACCTAACCATAACTAAAACCCTAACCCTTCTCTTCTTTAATGCTCTTTGATCTAACCCTAACAGAGAAAAAAAAAACACCGAAATGTCTGCATCAACAAGTATTGAGAGTTTTGAAGCATCTAGGGTTTCTGATATGGGACAGGGCCCTCTTTGCAGGTATGGGATTCATACAAATTTGTATGAATCAATCTGGCAACTTACACAGGAAGAGATTCTGAGTTTCATATTATTGGTAGGTGAAAGGAAAGGATTGTGGGTTTTTCAAATGGATGGATTTGGTTCAAAATGACAACATATGGGCAATGCGGTGTGAGCTTGAAGATGTTAAATTGGTCGTCGAGGGGTTGAAAACCAGGTGTGAGGTTTTAGAGGTTCAAGTAAATGAATACTTGAATTCGTTGGAGGAAGAAGAATCAAAGAGGAAAGCACTAAAGAAGGAAATGAAGAAATTAAGGACTGATGTGGGAATGTTGCAACTAGAAAACAATATGTTGGCAGAGAAGTTTATGAAGATGGAGAATATAATGGAAATGATTTGGAAGTGTGTGTTTTGTTGTGTGTTTTTGGTAGTTATGTTGGCAAGTTTGGTGGGTGGGATTGGTACTTATGGCACATTGATGTTGCCGTAAAATTGTTGGGTGGGGAATTTACTAGGCGTAGGATAGTTTGGTTGGGAATTTACGTTGAGTATGATAGATAGTTAGGTAGGGAATTTACTTTGAGTTGTATGGGATGTATTTTGATACATTTTGCCATTGAGAGACTTAGGAGGGGAATCGGGGAGGGAATAGTGATTGATTTGTAGTATTTGTTATATATAAAATGATGTGCTAATATTCTAACCTTCTACGCATACGCGCTTTTTATGTTTTGTCTGATAAATCGTGTACAATGTGTGCCTTAACCATGTGACATAAAAGCTAAACAACATTACAACAAATCAACACAATATGGGATAAAGTATTGGTGTAGAAAACATCATATATTTCGGGATTCAATAATCTGATATACCGTACACAACTAGCAAAAATAAGTTAAAGACTTTGTCCACTAATAACCTAGTGACTTCCTTACATTAATTGCAAATCATATGGCCGTCATCAAAAGACAAAAACATAAAAAAAATCAAGACAACCTTTATCACTTTTTCCTATTCTTTGAAGTATTGGCAGCATGTGTTGTAGCTCCATTCTTGGGAGCACTTGCAGCATGTGACACACTTAGTCTCTTACTTTGTCTGGTTTGAACATTGGCACCACTTTGGGAATGATGTGACCCTGGCACAATGAATGGTGGCCTTTGCATTGTTGGATCCTTTTGGTTGTGGGTTCCAAATATGTGATTTGTCTTCTTTATAGTCACCGCATTTTGAGAAGTAGACATCTATATCCACAGAAGCAATAGATTAATAAGCATCATATGTTGGAAAAATAAATAAAGGCTTAAATAGTAGGTCATATGGTCATACCTATGAGTATCGAGGCCTTTGGGCCTAGACCCACTACTCAGTAAGCCTAGCGCCCGCGCAGGCCCATCGCCTAGCCCCACCTCATGAAGTGGCCCAAGGCGGCCCATTGTATTAAAACCACACGAGAATCGATCAGACAGTGCAATCCTAGAACTCGTCTGGAATCCTGAGTCCCCTAGCCGACCATCCTACCGCATATGGAAAGGGTGTTATGGATGATTATATTAGGGAAGAAATCACTCGCAGGATATTTATCCATGGGTCTCCCAATGTCCAAATCCCATACGCTCAGCGTTAATCTCGGTAAGGAAGAACTTCGTCCTTGATAAGGAAAGAAGATCTTATCGCGAGTACGAGATTATCTTTCCTATAATCAAGGAAAAATTCGAGTATAAAGGGAAGACTCCCTACGAGGGAAAGGTATGCAACTCCAACTGCACTAACTCTCTTTATTCTCTTTTCCACCCTTTTGATGACTTAATCATCGGAGAGAGGGCGACGGCCTGCTTGTCGTTAGACAGGATTTCGGTCGGACGATCCCTAGAGTACCTACGTTGGCGCCGTATGTGGGAATTGAACAAAAAGTTTCATCGGTGACGTGCTAGGGCTTGGCTCCAACAGCTATCCAGTAACCCTTTGCCACAAGTAGCTCCGACGGTTCCTATACCCACATACGATTCGTCGGAAATCACGAGGTCTGATGACCGGCGACTTCCCGGTGATCCGGTCGCCCGGGGATCGGTTTCTTCGGTGGCGTCGAAACGAGGAGAAACAAGAAGACGAAAAAGCGGATGAGGTGGAGTCGTGCGAGCGTGCACAGCGGAAAACAGTATTTTATGGGCCAGAGTTGAAAAATGCACAATCTTGGCGAAAGAGCGTTAAGATAGAGACGAAAGCGAAGCACACTACCGTTCGTGATAAAGGAAAGAAGCCCATTGTCCCTGACAACATAGATACCCCAACGGATGATGAGTTATCCTTAGGTAGCTAGCCAAACCTCTCCCCGGAAAAAGGCAATAGGTCCAAATTGAGCTAGAGACATTAGCATTGCCCTGCATTCAGCAACACCACTAATGGCCTGCGCCGGCCAGAGGCCGGGAGAAATGGGGCGATGAGTAGAGCCCGACAAAGCGCGGCTGGCGAAAGCTGGTATGCGTACCTCACGGGCATGGTGCCCGTCATGTTGTTGGTATATCCAGCAGCCGATTTTAACGTGATGCCCTACATCTTGCACAGCAGCCCACGGTCGAAGTCTTAGCGACATGCTCTCTTAGGGTGACATATCCTCGACTAGTCCCTTGCGGGTTGTCATTCAACTTTCACTATATTTGGCGCTTCCTCTTGACCCATATGATGCATGCTCCGTACAACCGAGGCAATGACTTAGAGTGTGACAATGACCTCCTACTATGCAAAGTTTCCCAGGCTAGCACAGTGGCCTCGCACTAACTTCAGTTTCCTGACTCCCTCGAAGCTCCCGATAAACACGTTTGCGAGACTTTAGGGAGCATTCATTCGCAACACCTGTGCTTAATGTGTCATAAAAGAAACATTAGTTCCTTACAAACTATTTTGAAACATGAAGACGAGTCCATACGGGACTTCTGAGGAGAGTTCAGGTAACTTGAAAGTCAGCAAATATAATTTTCTGACATGGACCACAGTCCTTGAGAACTTGAGGGAGAAGCTTGAGGCGAGTCGACCCCCTTCTTCCATTTGCTATCTCTAGGCCTGCCAACAACAATGGAAGAGTTATACAGGCGGGCAGATAAGTACTTTACATTGGATGACAATATCCGAGAAGCAACCCATATGGTCATGATCTCAAACCAGACTACTGAGAAAGATAAGTCGGCGGGAAAGAAGTCGTCCACGTCCAAGGAAGGTCAGAATGGAAACCAGAAGCAACCTCGAGACCAATCTCATAAAAAAAAAAGAGCCCTCGCAATTCACTCCCTTGAACATCTCGTACGAAAGGTTGTTGCCCCTCATTCGCGACCTCTTAGATTTGAATGGATCCGCCCACCCATCGAAAGCGGATCCGCTCAAAAGAAACAAAACGCGATGTGATTATCATAGGGACCGTAGACGCAGCCGTCGGTGCAGTATAAAGTTCTGGTAGAAAAAGAAAGGCGATCAAGAGTGCTGGACACCTCGAGAGGTACCTCGGGAAGTTGATAAAAAGGAATGGAGTGGGCGACGGCGAGAGAATTGGCAACTTGATCGGCGACTATTAGAGCCCGAACTAACCCGTAAATTATATCTTGGGCGACGGCCCGATGATCGATTATCAATCAAATGACAACAAAGAACTCGTCGAGCGGCTCTGATTCAGAGCTAGGGTGAATGTGGAGTCCACCATGAGGCGACTAAGGAGAAGTTGAGCAAATAGATGTGCCTATATCCTTTCCTCCAGTTAACTCGAATAGGGCCATTGTGCCTCACTACGATGCCCTTTATTTTCTCCCTACGTATTAATGGTTTGATGTGCATAGAATCTTGGTGGATCGAGGCTGATGCGACATACTTACTCCCGACTCTAGCCTTCACACGGATGAAACTTTCAACCGACATCTCCCAGAAATTCGATCAGGCCAGTCTTTGGCTGCGGGTAACTCTGACCACGGTGGAGTGTCACACTTCCGCAAGCCGGACCCGGTCGCTTGGGTTGTGTTCTCGGTCGTCAAGACTTAGGGCCTTATAATGCCATAATGGGCTGGGCAGTTTGCACTCCATGAAGGTATCCCAAATCGACATACCACCAAAATGGTGAGCTATTTGACAAGTACGAGGTAGGTTGACCTTTTGGCGACAGTTGGCACCCGCTGCAATCGCATCAATTGACCCTACACGAACAATGAGGGAAGTACGATTCCGAACAGCCTCCCCCGGAAGATCTTTCACCCGCATAGCAATCACAGTATGCCGCCCAAATCAGGGCGGAAGAAAAGGACCCGCTGGTTGTGGATCCATTGGAAGAAGTGGAGTTCAACGGGCGAAGAAGAGTTTACCTCGATCGACTATAACGCCCAAAAATACCCTAGAATTTCTATAATAATTTTATTATATATTCCAAGTATAAAAATTGAGCCAAACTTAGGTTTTAAAGGAAAAGCGATAAATTATTAAATTGCATAAAAAGTGAAATGAATATGTGAGCATATGATTCGTATTATATGCTAAATGAGAAATTGATTGAACAGAATAAGCAGAAATTGAAAAGACGAGAATTTGGAATTTTGTAAAATGAGGACCTAAGGGTCATTTAGAGAAAAATGTTTATGTGTTTAAGTGCAAATAGAAGTGATATATGTGGTATAAGGTAAATTAAGGCAACTTAAATCCAAAAATGGGTTTTTGATGTGCCAAACATGGCTTTGAGAAGGGTAAGTGATATTATACCACATTTGGTCTTAGAATGCTCATTTGAGCAAAAACGTTTTGGAGACAAGAGAGAGAGAAGAGCTAGGGTTGAGAAGAAATCAAGGTTTTAGTGGGAGATCATCCCCATTTATAGTTTCCATGTGATCAAGGAGGAAGAAGGAAGTTAGGGCAAAGAGTTTCAAAGGGATTTAAGGTAAGAACCAAACCCTAGATTTCTTTAAATGATGTTTGGGTTAGAAAAACCCTAATCCATCCATGGATTTTGCTCATGGTTGGTTTAGGATGATATTATGATGTTATTGGGAGTGATTCCCATGATTTGTTTTGGGTTTTTGAGGATTTTTGGAGAAAAATTGCAAAAAAGCAAACTGGAAAATTAGGGCACAACGGGCTCCAACACCGCAGCGTAGGGAACCTACGTCGCAGCGTGGGATGCCTTGCCATGGTGAGGCCAAAGGGCCAAAATGGCACCCCTTGAGTATGCCAAAGCAAAGGTCTACCTTTGCGATTAATAGCAGATGCAGTTCACAACATGCAAATTTTGGATTTTGTTACAAAACCTCATATTTGTACACCGATAGTTTAAGGAACCTAATAAATGATTAATGGAGGTTCAAATAATGATAAAACTAAATGAAAAATGTACCGTACCACGTCGCGTCGGCGAAGCGAATAGTACTATTAATTGTTCAACCACAAAGAGTAGAGAAATTGTATTTGACTAGGTGAGGGTGAAAGATAATGACCTGACTAGAAGTTGAGTGTCGAAAGAAACCAGAGGGATAGATAAATTAACATTATGTTCTCTGTGACAATTCCATTTCAAGTTCTATTTGTGAAATATACATATATTGATTTGAATTGTAGTATTAAATGTTTGTCGAATATGCATGTGTGTGTTTATTTGGTATAAATGAATTTCACGCATGTGAGTAAATTGATTTGAAAATGTATTATTGAATGACCAACATGTGGGATTCACCAAGCGGGTCGTCATGAAGGTAATCAAATGTTGTTCGAAAATGTGAAATCATGTTACTGAATGACAAACGGGCGGGGATTCACTGACTGAATCCATCGTGAATGTTGACTTTTATAATTCATATGTGAGATTGTAATATTGCATGTGAAATCACATTGCTGCGAGATGATAAACGGAGCCCGAGGATTCACTAAGCGAATACGTAAGTGAATATTGACTTATAGTCATATGTGAAATTACCAAGCGAAAGCGAAAAACGATATTAAAAAGTGTATTTGTATAAGTATCTTTTACATTACACATAGACATTGTATAAATGCATTATTTTGATAAATGCATGATTCGTATTGAATTGAAATGGAATAGAGAACTGTATAGAACCATAGCGTGAAAATGTAGGCGTATTGTTTATCAATGCGATTATCAGTGATGGCATTGAGTGAAAAGCGGACTTAAAGATTAGAGGAGCTTAGAGTCATTCGAGAAAGTTCCACGGTATGCTTTCAGTCACATGTCTACCATTTTTGAGCATGACATTGTTTTGTAAACGAAGAGTTTAACTAAAATTATTTTATTTTTATATTTGAATACGATTTTGGATGTCATGTAATTAAGCGGCATAATATTCCATTTTGGTTAATGCATATTTTGTAAAGAATTGCATTGAATTTGTAAATGTTTATGGAGCGCTGACTTGAAATAAGCTTTCGCAAATATTGAGAACAAAGCGCTTATATTAATGAAATGTATTTGATAAATGGATTTGATTAATGAGCCAGCTGGAGTGTCCACTGAGTTTTTGGTTCGGATCAGCCCGGCCGGTCGGGACGGGCTCGGGGGTGTGGCGCTCCCAGCAGGAGGTCAGTTGTGACCCCAGGTCAACCGTTGTGTACTGTGGATGTCGGTTGCAGACACCACTCACGTGACGGGAGTCTTGCTGTGCGGGAGCTCTACCCCAGTACAACCACGTCCCGATAATCAACAGCTGACCCACCCTTGGGGTCTATATGCAGGTAAAATAATGGCCACTTTGGCCCACTGCATGATACTCGAACATATAAGTACATGACTATAAAAACCACGGTCCATAAGAGTTTAAATTACATCACTCTTATACAAAATAAATACAACCCGTATATATTTACAAATATATTAAAGCATGATAGGCTTTCTTCATATGCGATCCCCGAATGCGGGTCGTGGAAGTGCAATACTGACACAGTACCCGAAAGGGTCCTGACCGAGGGTGGTAATGATAGTGATAATCTCCCTCTGAGGGCTATAAAAACAGAATGCTTGTGTCTGATGAGTCGCATAATCAAACACACATCCGGTCACGACATACGTGTCTGCACGAGATGTCTAAGAAATGCCATGATTGAACTCGGCTCTGTACCCCATGTGCAGAGCTCTCGTTGGCTCCCATCGCTCGATATGTCATTGAGTAATATAATCTGAGTGCTCAGACTTGTCTCACATGCATCGCCAGCGGCAGTGTAGTATTGCAATGACCAGTATCGAGGCCCTCCGCAGGCTCCATTACCCGATAAGGTGTGTTGAGGCGAGCAAATCCCAGTCGATCTTGACTCTATCACACAACCAAAGAGTCATGTGATAAACATGATACACGTGTGTCTTCTTTGGAGCAGCTTATAACCGGGATCTGTGAGTCTCTTGCACCATACATAACTATGATATCAGCGGTCTCTTACACCCATCGCCTCGAGTTCTCACGCTCCCTCAAACATGCGTGTATGAATGAAAACCATTTCAAACGAGGAAGTGTTGTTTTTAACGTGGACAACCCTCAATATATAAATAGTGGACAAACTCGGATAATCTATTTTGTGAATGACCTGGAGTGTATATCAATTTTTCGGGACTCAGAGGCGATTGATATTATATGTACGACCCTCAGTGTTGTAGTGGACACACTCAGATTAAATAATATTGTTGGTCGACCACCACGAGCAATTCTCTCGAAACCGAAACCGTACTCGCTCACATTACAGGGTGCCCTAGTGCACATGAAATGCAATGAGTATTTCCATTTTCTTAACTTGCAATGCGACTCATTTGGACGTTGTCTTATTAATCGAGCCAGCTATCCAAACACCCTACGCGGTGTTGATCCTGGCAGATAATACTCCACGACACACCATCAATGAGCTAACAACGGTGTCTACGATCTGTATCTTAATTTCCCTTTAATTTCTAAGTTACCCAGTGCATATGGAATTTTTATGATGCCAATTCAACACATTCATGTTAATATATTCACATGCATATATATTAACATAATTAAATCACATAAAACATGTTATGCAAAATTCCCCGATCAATTACATGAAAATTAACTCACATGGGCTAATTAACAAACACGAGCAATTCATTTTGAATCACTCTGACCATACACATTTTCACACAAAAAAATAATTTCGTGTCACCTTCACATTACTATTCCGTTATTTATTTTCCTACGCCTTATACAAAATAGTAAATCTAGTTATATAAAAGCGAAGGGCACCTCTTGGTCCCTTCACGGTTCATCACCGAATATTGTGATACCAAAACACACCACAAAACCTGAAGACATTAGTCTCAAGAGTAAAACCAAACCTCTACATAGTCAGGGATACCTTTAAAATAGTCTGAAAATTCTTCGTGACCCATGCAAATCAGGTCTCGAAATTCAGCCCGGACTGTCCAAAAATAGTCTCGAAAATTCCTAAAAATTCCTACACTAAGTCCAAAAATTTGAGGACTGAAATTTACAGCCTTTCACGGTCTCTAAGCCAATTCTAAACCATTAAATAACCTTTAGGCTAGAAATAACACAAGTAGGAAAATTTCCTACCTCGTGGAGTTTGACGAGAAACTCGAGATTTGGTCTTGTAGCGTAGCTCTCATCACATGGATCAACTTTGCCTTGACCCCGATGAAAACCTATGATCCAATTTTATTAGATCACGAGAAAAGCAAGGAAAAGAAAAAAAATAAAATATTTTTCTCTCCTCTCTCACAGCCACCCCTCTGGATTCTCCCTTTTCCATTTTTGACTTTTATCCTTTTTTTAATTATTATTATTATTTTTAATTATTATTATTATTATTTTTCTTTTCATTTTCTTAATTCATTTTATTACCTTTTATTGCAT
>JAEQBH010006449.1:0-112324 GCA_016808115.1 Tetrastigma voinierianum
TCAACTATAAACAAGTGCTCAGGCCATTACTTTTATGAAATGGGTCCCTTAAGGAAGAAATGGTCCTCAAACCAAGGTTTCCATCAATTCCATGAGTTGGATGAGACTTGATCCTCAAACCAAGTTAACAAATCCCATATAATATAGCTTAAATCACTACCCTCTGATTAGTTCACATCTTAACTCTATGGAGAGAGGTTCAATGCCTTTGAATTAAAAAGAAGAGTAACGCAATATTACGGCTCAAGAACAAAATAATGCGGATCTAGTTTTCATCCACCTCATTGTTACTTTAAGGGGAATCTATGAGAGAAAGAGACATAAACGAAAAATTAATATCTCTTAAAGAATAATGAAGCTTAAGAGAAAAAAAATCCTAATTCAGTCATATAAAAACTTAATCAATCATCAAACTAGCAATTAATCTGCAATATGAATTAATTCAATTAATTCATCCAAATTAGTTAGTCTTTCAATTCCCATTATCTCAAACATCAATCTAGGCGATCGAAGCAATTTCCTGAGTTAGTAAACTTTGAGAAAATAAAATGAAAGAGAGATTCTAATACTCACGCTTCACCAACAAGAGCTTATTCGGCCTAGGATTATTGAGCTTTGAAGCTCCTTCCACCCAGGTTCCTTCTTTTCGAAATTTTGAAGTTGGTTCCAAAAGGCTGGCATTCTACACAGGAGTTTATATTTATAGGCCCAATGATTGGGCCACTGAAAGCGAATGGATATTGCGGCTTAGAAAAACCTAAGAATGTGCCTAGTACGGTTCCCTAGTGTAGTGACTTATCTTGCGACATTCAACCTGTGTCTTCGGGCGTAGCACCAATTAATCGCAACTATGCATTTTGGTCACTTGTACAATGTCAGCGTCTCTACTACTTTAGTGTGCGACTGCATTTACTTTATATGTATAATGTCGCAACTTTGGGTGTCGATGTCACGACTTTGATATGATGTCACGACATTCCTCAGCTAATGTTGCAACTTTGGACTTTGGATCATTTTTTGCTTATTTTCTTGTTGTTTTATTTGTTTTTCATGATATTCCTTCAAAAACACTAAATTTGGTGAAGTATCCATAATTTGCATTTAAAACAAGTATTCAACATCAAAAATCATAAAAAAATGGATAAAAATTAACCATAAAATCCATGCTTATCAAACTCTCCCAAACTTAAAAGTTTTGGTTTGTCCTTAGAAGTAAAGAAAAGAAAGAATTTGATTGTCATAATCAATCAAATCAATAGTACATGGCTCATTATTTCCAACGGCGAGTTTATAAATGATGACACTTAGTTAAATAGTTAACAAATTATGAAGAAATTTCTAACATACATTCCAATCATGAAGTTAGATTACTTGTATTTTAGTTTAAGCACATCCAGATAGCTCTCATATTTACATACAACTTTAGTTCATTATTCTTGAATGATTGAGTGTGTTTTGGTTGTGCCTTTTGAAAAGATCAGCAAGTTAGGTATTTTTATGAGATCTAAGGGTGGTTATCTATGTTCTAATAAGGTTTTAGGTTCCATAGACTTGTTGGTTAGATTGTCCAACACTAATGTAAGCATGACACAACCTTCAAGATCAAATAGGTCTTTAAAGCTTGTAATGTGGGGCTTAGGTAAGGGTAGTTGAATAGGAATTTTTAGGCTTGAACTTACCCAATATACACATTCTTTCTTTTCTATCCATGATTGCATTTTCCATCATTTCTTCACATCTTTTTCCTTATGCTGTCAAATACATTTCCCCAAACTTGTTTGGGTACATCTTTCTTGTTATCTCCTTTCTACCATTCAATATTCACAATTTGTGACCTCTTCACAAAACCACATATTGTTTCTCATTGACTTTTTAGCAAGGTTCAAGTGAGTAGTAAAATGTCTAGCCTTATTAAGCTCTCCACCTACCCTATATGGCTTTTGGGTTAGCAACTCTCATGCCGGTTGGCATTAGGGTGTGAGTGTTGAAACACCTAAAAACAATAACTCTAGGTAGAGAAGGCTGAGCGACACTCAGCAGTTTTTCTCACATTTTGCTTTCTTTTGTATTCCTTCCATAGTTGCATCAACAAAATTCTTAATCAGTTTACTTCCAGTTTTTTTGCATTTGACATTCTAGATTTCCCCCAAACCTGTTCCTCTTTCCTTTTCTGTTAATTCCTTATTTTCTAGCATATTTTGGGTAAGTTGGGTTCTTTACTAAAGGTTACTGATGTGAGAATGGTTTAATGTGTGTGATTTGGTTTCAAGAAAGAAAATAAGGCTTCATTGGCTCAAAATGAGGTACTAAGGAAATATGCAAATGCATATCAGCATTAGGTGGCTGAATATGCTCAAACTTTCCAAAGGATGACATAAATCATTTTCCGATGGTTATGCAGCTTAGGATTTCATCTTGGATAATCTTTTAACAAGTTCTAGGACCTATGGAATGGAAGATGTTGTTGATCTCATAATGTTTCCCTAATTAGCATTTTAGTTCTAAGGCACAAACCATGTGTATGATCTAAGATACTAAGAACTGAACTGTATTAGTAGTATGGAACACCCCATTATGTCTAAGTTTTAAATGATCCTCTAATTGCAGCTTAGTTATTGTTCCCAACACAATTTTCAGATTCCTTCAACTCAGTTTGCCTCATTTTCAGGTTCCCATATTCCTGTCTTAACAGCTCACACACAATTACTTCAGCCTTTTATCTTTTTCTTATTTATTTTCAACTCAACACTTTCAGTACATTCAATGCAGTTGAATTCCCAATCATTTATTACAACAATCAACACATTTTGAATCAAGTATGCCTTACATATTACAGAAAAGAAAATGCACAGGAAACTAGAAATGAAAGAAATGGACACAATTAAACATAAATTTCAAAAACTGAATTTTTATTTATAATTTCATTTACAAGGAAGAGAGATACATTTAGTTCACTTCTTTTTATTATGATAGGATTTGGAGGGTTTGAGGTTAACTGACTCAAATTGATAACCAGCTTAAGAGGGAACAAAATCAAGGATAGAAGCCTGAGGCTTTTCAGTTTTTTTATCTCCTAGGAGCTTGTTTGTAGCCCATTCCAGCATCCTTGCATTACTCTTAATTAGCTCATTATGGAGTTGAGTGTACCCTCAAACTCTCCTAAAGTGTTGTACATATTTCTTAGGTTGGAGTTGTAGATGTCCAGGCTTTCAGTCCACAACTTCTCCCTATAATTCAAGGAGGCTTCCATCTCTTCATCTATCATTTGGATGGTATTCGTGATTTCTTTTTGGTTTGCCTTATACAGGAAACCAAAAGCATCACCCTTCCACAGCAAATTCTACTCCATCTCCTTTTCTCTGTCTTCTAGCATCTTCAATAAATCATGATCCCTTTTTATCTATTCATGCACAAAAATTTTTCTCTTTCCTTCAGTTCAATCCTTAAAGCCTTGTCTCTGTTTTCCAGCTCTTCTCTCCATTCCTTATTTCTCTACTTGAGGGCTGCTGCTAAGGTGTTTTCTCTCTTCTTTATTTAATCTTCTAAGTAGTCATCTCTCCACCTCAGTTCTTCTTTGATCTTCTTATCCCTCTCCTTGAGCTCTTCCCTCATTTCTTTAAGTGTTCATCCACCTCAATTCCAACTCAGAGTTGTTGTTGTCTTTAGTGGTGGCTCTCTTTTTTCCTTTACTCCTCCTTTGCTTTTGTGTAAACAACTATTCTGCACTAGAGCTTTTTTCATTGTCACTCTCTTTTTCTCTCCTTAACTCTAGTCTGAGCTGGTATCCCATGGTCTGCAACAAGGGAGAGCATTGGTTGCTCTAATTCTGCTTCAAAACCTCCCCTTTCTTCACTATTGTCCTCCTCATCAGAAAAAGTTGTAGGGGCTTGGTCCCTAACAGGACTTACTCCCCTTCTTGTCTCAATCTCTGCCCTCTTTCTATTTTTTATGGGTTTTCTCTCCTCTCTCCCTTCTCACTCTCCATTGGAGCTTTAAGGACTCCGATAAGAGTGAGAGGTGAGGTCTTGGGACACCTCTCCCCCTCTTCTCCATTAAACTTCACACCCTCTTTGATGCCTGAAGTGTGATCGAGGGAAGGGTGGAGGATATTCAACAAAATTACCCTTTGCATATTCCAAGATGGGCTCCTCAACAATCTTTCCTAAATCAACTTGATAGCCTTTGACCAACGCATACAAGAGTGGCAGGTGGTCGATCTCACCGATTGAGACATGCATAGAGGGCTTTAACACAGAGTTTATGAAGTAGAACCATACTTTACCTATCTCTTTGAGGTTACCTCTGTTGATGTAAGCATGGGAAATAGTCTGTGTTCTCTGCCACTCTCCTTGGCCACCAATGAGCTCCTTGGAAATCTCCTCGAAATGAGGATTCTTCTTGAGCTTCTCAAACTCTGAGCAATCTTCCCCTTCCTTGAGCTTGAACCACTGTGAGAGGGCCCTCTCTCTAAAAGGCACCCATCTCCCTACGAAATAGCAAGTCGGGTTCTTATTGTCTCCCCAGATTCAGCATAGAACTCTTTGGCGAGTTCTTTGCTTAGCTCGGAGTGTTTGCAAGCAAATCCCGACCCTGCTATCTCAATTTCTTCCTTGAAGGGTGGCACCAACTTGATTAGTACCCAAAAAGTGCTATTTTGAGTCCTATTTAAGATAGGTTTTGAGTGCTTTTTGCGTACTAATCATATTAAGTCAAGCAGATTGACATGTACGAGGTCGATTAGTACTGCGATTTTGTTTCGAGGTTGTTTTTGGTAGTTTTGCAGGTTTCGGGAACCTCCGCCATCATATCAAGCTTGGCATCGTAATTGCTATGTTTTATGCTGAGTTCGTATGAATTCTTGGCGATTTCATCAAGTCGGGATGAAGAAATGTCAAGCTGGAAAGGAACCAAATACAAGAAATCTAGTGCAGAAGGCAATGCGGGGAAGCCGATCACGGGAGCGGAGGCCGCTATAGCATAGCGAAAATTTTGCAAGGATTGCGAAAATTTTGCAATCCCTGCGAAAATTTCACTATGCACGGTTAAGTTATGATATGAAATTTTAGCTATCATAGCGAGTGCGTATAGCGAAAATTTGAATTTTAAGCTATGCCTCGAACCCCCAAATGATACCAATCCTATGCATAAGCGAAATGCTGCCCTCTTGTTTTTGATCAAGCTTGACCCGTTTGTGTAATTCCCATTTTGCCCTCAATGTAATCATATTATTTTGGTTATTTTGGTATTTCACATCTCTTGTAAGGCTATATAAGCCACTTGATAACATTTTGTAACCCTAACTTTGGCTAACTGTTCAATCCACGCAGCTTTTCATTTAGGTTTACAGTTTTCTCTCTTCTCTCTCTTCTTTCTCTCATTTTCTTGGCTGCCAAACACACCCTTTGAGGATGACAACTCAAAGGATGTTTGGCTAAGCCTCAAAGCCTTGAAGAGGAGGGTTGCTAGGTTGGTTAATGGTGGTTGGCAGGTGTTCCTCAGTTTTTAAATGAAACAGGTTCTGCATTTATGTGTTCCAAACTTTCCAAACTAGGGTTTAATGCTATTTAATGTATTTCCTTTGGTCAATGCCAATAGGGCTTCAGGAGTTCGGTGTATTCTTAATGGTAGATACACTGACATCCGACTAGATGTCATTTACGAGCCCTTTGAAAGTAGGTTCATCTTGGTTTTTCAAAGCTTGCTGGAACATTAAATGCCAAGTAGGTGTTTAGCTCCAAATAGAAGTGTTTTTTAGGGTTGGTTTTAAAGCTAAACAAAGATGGGTTTTTGGCAATGACTATATGTCATTTGCCTAATCTTGAGAAATAACCGAGGACACCTTGATAACTCATTTTGCCAAGCTAGTGATTGAGCCTTCAAGTTCTCCATTCCACACTTTAGTTTAAATTTGTTTCGAGTTAACCTAGTGACAACTCCAGCCTTTTTCAATACAAATCAAAAATCCAAATCAGCCTCACCATTTTGAATCATGATACAAATCATTTGTGGGATGAAAACCATCCGTGTTAAGACCCTAGACCGCTATCTTGCGGTAGCTTGACTACAGCCGGTAGGAGGAAAATAGGAAACAAATTTTGTTGATTCCGGATCACCCTACCGTGGCACGAATCACAACTCCTTAAACCCCTCTCGCCAATAAATCCTTTCTTGGTGAAGTTTTCTTGAAAATTTATGCCCCTTTATCAGTAAGGAATTTCTTAGCCCCTCTTGAATCTTCTTCCACCTCTTTGACTTCTTCCCTTACTTCCTCCGCAAGAGTAGTCTCCTAGTTTTCAGGTTGTTCAACCCTCTCTCCTTGCACATCCTCTATGATTTTCTCAATGACTTCATTCGATGTGGGAGAGCTAGAATGAACACATTCTTCTAGAGTTTTGAAAATGAAGGATAGGAAGGAATTAGGGCTCGGTGTTAGGAACTTAATTTGACTTTAGAGCATAGTCGTGTTCTCTTAAATAGAGAGGATGCTAGGAGTGGACATATGTCATGACTTTGGAAAAAAATTGGGTGACTTGGCCCCATGTCATGACATTGTAGAAGCGATGTCGCGACTTTGATAGAATGTCACGACATCGAAAACTTTATGTTGCAACTTTGATAAAATGTCCGACATTGAAAACATTATGTCGCGACTGGAGAAATATCCGCGACATTGAAAACCTTTATGTCAGCACTACTGCGAAGAATGCTTAGCAGCTCAATCCTGAATTAATCTCGTGACTTTGGAAAATTTTTGGAGCCAATGTCGTGACTTCGGGAAATGGTGTCGAGACAAAAATGGAAGTTTCCTTTTTCTGATTTTTCTACTTGTTTTCCTCAATGTTATTCATTCCAGCATACTCAATTCATGAAACTTTCAGCCAATCATTATCACAGATATATCATTGAGCGATTCAACTGATTAAATCTAACTAAACTAATAGAAATCAAAGGAACTTTATCTAATCAAACACAATTCAAACACACAAAAATAAACTTAACATGAAAAGAAAATACCAGTAAATAAAATAAAATAAAATTGGAAAATTCTTACAGAGATTTCATTGAAGCTCAAATTTGAATTCATCATTCTTTGACAAACATTTCCTTCTATTGAAGAATATTCCAATGAATTCTGACAATCAAAATAATCTGGGTTGCCTTATAGTAGCTACTCAGTTTAATGTCCTTAGCTGGACTTGGCTGCATCTTCCATTGATCTTCAATATCCTCCATCCCGATTCTCAACTTGTTGCTTAGTCTTTATTCACATTTCCACCAAAATACGCTTTAATCTTCGCTCTATCGACCTTAAATCTATTCCCAAATTATTTCTCCGATTGTAACTATTCCAATGGTGTTGCTGATATCACAGTAAAAGGGCCACTCCATCTTGATTTCAATTTTCTTGGAAATAGTCTAAGCCTTGAGTTATACAGTAGAAAAGCTTCTCCAACTCTAAACTCTCTTCTGATGATTCTTTGATCATGCTATCTTTTTGTCTTCTTATAAATTCTAGCATTATCATAAGAATCATTCCTCAACTCTTCCAGCTCACTTAATTGGGGCATTCTCTCCTCAGCTACATCTTTTAGGTCAAAATTTAGTCTTTTGATGGCTCACATGGCTTTGTGCTCCAACTTTAGAGGTAAGTGGCATGGCTTCCCAAATACTATTTTGTATAGGGACATCCTAATGGGGGTCTTGTAAGCAGTTATGTATGCCCATAATGCATCATCCAACCTTATTGCCCAATCCTTCCTGTTGGTGTTGACAGACTTTTCCAAGATTTTCTTGATTTCTCTCTTAGAGATCTTAGCTTGACCATTAGATTGAGGGTGATATGCTAAGCCCATGGCACGCTTGACTCCATACTTGCTCATCAGCCTTGCAAAAAGTCTATTTGCAAAGTGGTTGCCCTCATCACTGATAATGGTTCTTGGTGTCCCAAATCTACTGAAATTTGCTTTTGCATAAAGTTCACTACTGTACTAGCATCATTTCTAGGACATGCTATTGCCTCAACCCATTTGGATACATAGTCCATAGCTAGAAGTATGTATAAATTTCCAAATGAGGATGGGAAAGGACCCTTGAAATCTTTAACCCATACATCAAACAATTCAACCACCAATACTGTATAAGGGGCATCTCGAAGTGTCTCTTATTAATGTTTCCCATCTCTCTCGCACCACACATCTCTTCACCCATTCAAAACTCCGGCTGCAAATAGGTGGGCCAGTAGAATCCACTTCTGGAAGCATTCCTCAGCAAGCCTAGCTAGCAAAATGGTCTCATTATTACTGGAGTTGAATAACATTTTCTCAAAATTTCTGCTTGTTCCTCTTCAAGCACACATCTTCTTGCTGAATTGACCGCTTCCTCCTTAATAGTACGGATCATCCCATATAAATATCCGCTTCATGCCTTAGTTTCTTCTTTTGCCAGAAATTGAAATCAGGAGGCATGACTCCACAAGCTAAGTAGTTTACCATGTAAGCAAACCATGGCAATTGAATGTTCGCCTCAAAGAGTTGTTCATCTAGAAAGCTCTCTGGTACTTCCTTCCCTCTTTTCTTTTCCTTGGTTATCTCCAACCTTGACAAGTGATTGTAGCTATCAAGGTCATCACCCTCTTCTTGTCTCTGATTTCCAAACCAAATTCCTACAGTAGTAGGGCCCATATGATTAACCTAGTTTTTACCCATGAGGTATCTTATGGCTACATGATCAATGTGAACTATGCGTTGGGATCCCAAGATGTATGGTTTGAATTTATCACAAGCAAACACTACAACCAACATTTATTTCTCTGTTGTTGAGTAGTTTTCTTGTGCTTCATTGAAAGTCTTGCTTGAGTAGTAGATTGCCCTGAACACTTTGTCTCTCCTCTATCCAAGGACTACCCCCATGGCATTGTCACTAGCATCACACATGATTTCAAATTCTTTCCCCTCATTCATGTCGCTATGACTAGCGCTCGAAAAACATTAACTTTCCTTTGAGGCTTTCAAATGACTCCAAACATTCCTTGTTAAATTAAAAAACTGCCTCTTTCTTTAATAATCTACACAAGGGTCTTGCTATCTTGGAGAAGTCCTTGATGAATCTTCTGTAAAAGCCAGCATGGCCCAAGAAACTCCTCACTCCCTTGACATTAGATGGTGGCAGTAGAGTGATGATGACTAAAACCTTAGCTTGGTCCACTTCCAGCCTAGCTGCTGATATTTTGTGCCCAAGCACAATTCCTTCTTTAACCATAAAGTGGCACTTCTCCCAATTCAGAGCTAAGTTTTTTTTCCTTTGCACCTTTCAGCATGGGCTAAGTTCTTCGAGCAATCTCTGAAACTTGACCCAAAAACAAAGAAGTCATCCATAAATATCTCCATGATTTCTCTACCAAATCAGAGAAAATTGACATCATGCATCTTTGGAAGGTGGTTGGTGCATTACATAGCCCAAAGGGCATTCTTCTGAAAGCAAAAGTCCCATAGGGACAAGTGAATGTGGTTTTCTCTTGGTCTTCAGGAGCTATAGCTATCTGATTATACCCATAATAGTCATTAACGAAGCAATAGTATGAATGCCCAATTAATCTGTCCAGCATTTGATTAAAAGGGTACGGGTAGTGGTCTTTCCTGGTGGCTATATTCAGTTTTCTATAATCAATACACACCTTCCAGCCTATAACAATCCTAGTTGGGATGAGTTCATTCTTCTCATTCCTTATCATTGTGATTCCACCCTTCTTTGGTACCACATGGATAGGACTCACCCAAAAGCTATCTGAGATGGCATAGATGAAGCCTGCATTAAGCCACTTCAATACCTCCTTTTTGACCACTTCCTTCATCATTGGGTTTAGTATCCTTTAATGCTCAATAGAAGCCATTGCATTCTCCTCCATCAGAATTTTGTCATGCATATTGAAGGATTTATTCCCTTCAAATCACCCACAGCCCAGGCTATAGCTTCCTTGTACTGTTTCAGTGTCTCCACCACTTCTTTATCTTCTTTTAGTGTTAAATCAGCAGCTATGATCACAGGTTGTGATCTCTCCTCTCCCAAAAAGGCATATTTTAAGTGCTCAAGCAGCTCCTTAAGCATTAGCCCATCTGAACTCTTCTTTTCCACATTTGCTTCTAGCTCTTCCTTATTCTGTGTTTCTTCATCATCAACCACTTCTAGCATGAATTTTAGCAACTCTTCCTCGGTTCCCTGTTGCTCATTTTCCTTTCCATTTTCAATCATTGCTTTAACTTCACACTCTTCATTTTTCTCAACAAAAATTTCTTCTATTCTCATGCAGTGAACCTCTTCATTGTCATGTTGCTTCAGGCTTTAGTTTAAGTTGAATTTTACTTCCTCCTCCACAACTCTCAAAGTCAGCTCTCCCTATTTTACATTAATCAGAGCTGCACTAGTGGCCAAAAAGGGTCTTCCAAGCAGTAGAGGTACATGCTTATCTTCTTCCATGTTGATGACCACAAAATCAACTGGGAAAATAAATTTCCCTACCTTGACTAGCACATTTCCTTCTATAATGCCCCAGTTTGACAACACATTTGTTCCGCCATTCGAGTGTTAGACGGTGGGAGATAACCTCCAAACTTAATCTTTCTACACCGATGAAGGGATAAGGTTGATGCTTGCCCCTGAGTCACAAAGAGCCCTTCCAAATTCATGGTTCCCTATGGCACAAAGGATGGTAAAACTTCTTAGGTCTTGCATCTTTTGAGTCATTCTCCTCTGAATTACAGCACTACAGTTTGCTGAAAGGTTCACTATTCCATAATCATCTAGCTTTCTCTTCTTGCTGATAATGTCTTTCATGAATTTTGCATAATTTGGCATTTGAGCCAAAGCTTCAGCAAAAGGAATGTTGATTTCCAGCTTCTTAAACATATTTATGAATCAAGCAAATTGTTCTCATCAATTTTGGTCGCTATAGCTGGGAAATGGTAGGGAGGTCTATACACTCTCAATTTCCTCATTATTTTAAGGATTTTCCTTTCTATACTCTTCATTCTTTTTCTTCCTCTCGATAGGTTCTCATATGATCTCTACGCATCCTTCTCAGCTTCTAGTTTCTAATTTCTCTCTTCCTTTACAGCTTTTTCATTCCCAACTTCCTTCTCCTTTTTCTCTCTCTTGCAATTCCTTGCCACTTCTTAGTGTTACAGCTAAACAATCCTTGGGTCACTTGGAAAAGTGCCCTTGGATTGTTTTTGCAAGGAAATGGCCACCGCGCCTCACTCAGATTCCTAAGTTGAGCGAGGCATTAGTATCGGGCTTCCTTGAAAGATATCTATGTCACTATTCTCCACCATGGTTGTTGAGAATTTCTTAGTATCAGCCATATACCTAAGCATCCGCTCCCAAAAGTTAGAGTTCTCTTTCTACTCCAAGATCAGGTCTTATCGCCTTTGATTCTCGCTCCGATAACCTATCGGGTGCCAGGCTCTCATGGGCGTTAATGGTCAGACTACCATGTAGGCCTCACATCCCTGGCCTTACTGTGCTCTCCGCTCATATGAGAGGTCTCTCGTGATTTCGGCTGTGTGTGTAGTGGGCTGAAATATTATTAGGGGTTGGTTTGAATTGATAACTCCTTCCCTCATTCAGGTAATTGCACTCCTCAAGCTGATAAGCTCCCTTTTGAGCTACTTCCTGATTTGCCTCTTCTCCTTGCATCAATCCCACTTCATTTACATTATGGCTCCTTTTCTCTTGGTTGTTAAGACTATTCACAATAGCATCAAGCTTAGCTTCAATGGTAGTCATTTTGTTCAATCCTACCACACCTCCAGCTCTATATCTTCCACTACTCCTTGAAGCTTTAGAAGGAGTTCTATAATTACACTTTGCCAAATCTTCTATGAGCTAGTTAGCCTCTTCAGCACTCTTCCTCTTGAATGCACCACAACAAGCTGCATCAATGATACCCTTGGAAGAGTAATTCATGGCATGGTAGAAGATGTCCATCCTGGAAAGGGATATGGTCAATGCCATGCATCGACACCTCTTAGCGTTCTTCTTGCACTTCCCAAGCATTGTGTGTATGCTTCGCCTTCCTCCTTTCTTAAAGACAATTATCTCCCCTCATCTTTTAGATGTAAGGCTTGGTGGGAAAAATCTTTCCATATAAGCTTCAACAAGCTCTTCCTAAGTATTGACTAAACCATAAGGTAAGGATTCAAATCAAGTTGTTGCTATATCCCTAAGAGAAAATGGGAATAACTGCAACTTGATCACATATGATCTCACTCCATTCATCTTGATTGTATTGGCCATCCTTATAAACCTCCCCATGTGCACATTAGGATCCTCAAAATGATGCCCTGTGAATTGATTTTGTTGCACCATGGTGATTAAGGTCGCTTCAAATTTCTAAATTATTAGCATCCACTGTAATGTTGCTCCTACAGTAGAGTAGTCTTCTCTGATCACTGGCTTCCATAGGTCTTCCATAGTCCCCTGCCTTGCATCAGCCCGTGGCCCCAAGTGTTATCTCCCATGTTTTCTTGTTCAGTAATCTTCAACTTCCTTAACCTTGTTAATGTGCTCTCAATTTCAAGATCTAGTGATAGCAACTCAACTTCCTTTTTCTTTCTATGCATAAAATAGTACTTGAAATGCAAGAAACCGATGCCATAGTTAGATCTTGACCAAATCAATCAATACATGATTTAATGATAGTTCAATGAATTCAAATTACTGACCCACTAAAAGAAAATACTAAAAACAGAGTAATATAAGCTGAAAATTGAATTTCAACTGACAAAAAAGGAATATAACCTAACTACCATAACAATCTTACTAAAAATATCTAAACACAAACAACTATGCTACTAAAATACAACAAAAGTTGCACAAATTTCTCTAAGACAACTAATTCAACATCTAGCAACTGTAAAAACCAAAATAACTGAAATTTAAAAATTGCATCAATTTAGCAACTCTCTTTTTCATCTAAATATCAGTCTTAAATTCTATTTCGATCCCCGGCAACGACACCAAAAACTTGATGAACCGAAATTTCTGACACTACTACTAGAGACTCTTCAGTCATAGCCAACGGTGCCAAAAACACAATGAACCGAAAACCCAAGACTCATATTCTGTTGTTTAAACTTATACCTCTTCACTTATAAGTAAATTAATACAAGAGCAAGTGGTATTCAACACAGGGCATTCTATCGCCTCTCAAATAATATTTTTCTTTGTAAACTAAACTAGGCCTTGAATATCTGCAAGTGCACAGGTTGTACAAGTAATAAAGTAGACTCTAGGAGTCCGGATATCATTTCCATAAGGATCTACTTAACAAAATCTTGACTGAGTACCCTGATTACTCAAGTTCATCACTATTTGAGCTACAAATATAAGTTTAAAGGTATTGAAATTAATACTAAAAATAAATGTTTTTGTTTCTTTTGTTCTTATGCAATGTTTTTGGTCTTTCAAATAATGATAAAGCTTGGAATGGGTTAATTTCATCAAAACATAGCGAGGTTCCCGAAAAGTACATGGTGGTCATGTATGATTGGTGGTCTTTGCTGAGAGTTGCTGGTTAGATCCACTTCTTCCTGAATCTAACTTTTCACAACTTTGGAAACCTGACTCTGACCAAACAAAAGTGCTTTCGGGCTATTACTTTTTATGAAATGGGTCCTTAAGGGAAGAAAGTAGTCTTAGGACGAGGTTTAAATCAATTCATGAGTTGGATAGACTTGATCCTCCAATCAGAGTCATAGTCCCATCGATGCAGCTTCAATCACTACCCTCGATTGGTTATGCGTCTCGAAGCTCCACGGACATGGTTTAATGCATTTGAAATAAAGAAATAACAACACTCGACGTTCGGCTCAAGACAAATAATCAAGGATCCCGACTCTCTAATCACACACCTTAATTGTCACTTTAAAGGGGACTATGAGAAAGATAAAAGCGAGAAAAATTAATATATTAAAATAATGACTTAAGAGAAACAAATCACAGTTGAATTATATAAAAACTCAGTGTCGCAATCCAAATTAATTCCATTAATTCATCCAGATTAGTCAGTCTTTCAATTCCCATAATCTCGAGCAGTAATCCAGTGTCGAGCGAGTTCACAGGTTGAAATCGCAAGCATAAGAGTAAATGAAGAGAATTCTAATGCTTTGCTTCGCGACCAAACATTTGGCTAAATTGGCAGGCTTTTTGACTCCGCCAAAGTAGTTCATATTTTCCGAAATTCTAGAGTTGGTTCAAAAAGGCGTGCGCTCGCACAGGAGCTTTTATTTATAGGCACAATGATTAGGCCTGGCGAGGCGGATAATGCGAACTTAGAAAAACCCGAGAATGCGCTGTCATGCTTTGATGTAAATCTTGTGTCGAACATTTCGTATGATATTGCGGTTGTACTTTGGTCATCATGACTCTGCTTTTAGTGTTTGCGACTACGCATTGCCTGTGTATAATGTCGCGACTTTGGAATTTAATCGATGTCATTTTTGATATGATGTTGTTGTTGGGTGCGACTCTAAATTTAAATTGTCTTGATATTTGCTGACCTTGTTATGATGTCGCGACTCTAAGTGTCGATGTTGCAACTCTAAATGTGTCATGTCTTCCTCTTTGCTGTCGTGACTGATGTGTGTCATGACTCAGATAATATTCACGACTTTGAATGTTGTTAGTCCCAATGTCCGACTCTTTAATGTATCCACGACTCGATCCTTGATGCATCCCTTCAACCCATGTCGTGACTCTGCTTGCTCTTGTTGATGTCGACTCTTTCACTGATGTGTGACTCTGAAATGATATGTGACATTCTTTGATATTGCGACTTGATATGATGTGTGTTCCTCAGCTAATGTTGGGACTTTGGACTTTTTACCATTTTTTGCTTATTTTCTTGTTGTTTTATTTGTTTTTCATAATATTCCTGCAAAAACACTAAATTTGGTGAAGTTCTATTCAAGGTTTTATCAATTTTGACCTGTGTGTTTTTTACATTGAAATCGATTTTAACGACAATTACGGCATTACAGTTTTTAGTGCCTTCGAGTCTATCAACTTTCAGCGCTTATTTATTTTCATTCGCTTCCTAAGGAAATTTTCTTTAGCAATTAATTCTCCTGATATTCCATTCATGCCCGTTTTCTCTTGATTTTAGGGAAGCTGTCGAGGGAACGAACTGCTGCTTGGAGTTAGAAGTTTTGATCTTCTGAAACATTCAGTTTGGAAGCACTTTAATTCTTGGCACTTCCTTTGTGCCTTTATATTTTATGTTTGTACAAGATTCAATCACTGCAAATCTGTTTTTCATGCACGGGTGAGACCTATCTTTGTGAAACATCATCCAGTGGATTCACTCTTTGTTGAAGATTCCACAAAATTTGAGAAGTAAAACCATTTTGGATTCTCAGGACTCAATATCTGATGTTACACAAGCTACACATGAAGGACTCAGTCCAACCATGGTGGAACAGTTCGAGAGAAATACAATAGATTTTCTTCCGGGATAATTTGCATCAAACGATACGTTCAGCGAGGAAAGGCATAATTAATATAGATGATGATGTTCATGTTCTAATGTTGTTGAGATTAGAATGATGATTAAGAATTTATGAGATTGAGCGTGTTAAAGTGAATGATGTTTTGATGAGAAAAAATGGATGCTTTCAGGAAATTTGGCTCTAAACAACTTAAAGTATGCATACTAGAAAACTAACGCCATGTCAAAGTATGCAAAAGCCTTGATAGATGAAGTTGATGAACATACCAGAAAAACATTTGAGAGAATTAAGATATAATGGTGGCGAGGAAAAACGATCTCGAAGCCTGAGGATGATTACGTGTTTGTATGTGTATGATGAGCTTAAGTCATCTATTTTTGGTCCATTTTAAATTTGATTTTAGTAAAGAAAGCCAATTCAAGATCTGCAAAAAATGTGAAGAAACTCACCAAATTGTTAATTCTTGGGAAGTATAAAGAAGAAGAAAATCACCGGTGGAAAAATCGCGATGGCCAGTGAGTAAATCGAAAATGGCGGGCGGTAAACAGTGGCGAGACTAATTTGTAACTTTGGGTTTGGTCGATTCTGGTGCGAACATCGAGGAAAATTGAGGAAATTTGATGCGGGTCGCGACGGGATCTGAATGGCGGTTGAGGATTGGCGAGCATAAAGTGATGTGTGACAACATAGTGATGTCGCGACAAAGTTGATATCGCGACAAGGGATGGGAGTGCTGTTTGACTGAGAGAATCGACTTGGAAGCTATGACATGTTTGGAAGGATAAATTGGAGTTAAGCGGAAGGCGGTATCGCGACGGAGGGTGAGGAGTCGCGACAAATTATGATGAGGTATAAAACATAAGCGAGAATTAGCGACGTGAATCAGTCGCGACATGAGACTTGCTCGGTTGAAAGTACAGCCAAGTAAGGCTGCATTGTCGGGTGGTTGATCATCGTGACATCGAGGAACGATTAAACCTCCGAGACTAAAGTGATGTCGAGCATGGGGATGCGATGTCGCGACCTTCTGAAGGACCGGGTTCGAAGGCTGCGGGCCGTGGAAGTGATGCCGACGAGATGGTGATGTCGCGACATCGAACAAGCCGATTGAGACACGTAGGTCATGAAGTGATTCGACAAGGGATGGATCCGCGACAGGGAACCCGTCAGTGAAAACCTCCCGAGCCATGGCCGTATGACAAGGGTTGATGTCGCGTATGAGAGCAACCAGTTGAAGATACAGTGTGACGAGATTGGAAGCATCAGGTAATTGATTGATGTCAAATGATGAGGTTGTTGTTGCGAAATAAGAAAGCTCAGTTGAAATTTACAGAATGGAGCCCGATGGCCGGCGATATGGTTGGTGCTGCGACATCGTGAAACCAGGTTGAGCACAACGGATCCTTGTGATGTCGCTGACGAGAGATTGATGTCGCGACACGAGACAAGTTGAATGCTGCGAAGACTTGGTTGAGGTGTGACAACATAACAATGTCTTGTTTATCGGGAGAGACCAATTGAAACTGCGAAGCATAAAGTGAGAAGTCGCGACGTGGTCCGAGGTCACGACATCGAAATCATCAGTTGAACTGCAAAGGCGAGAAGTGATGTCATGACGTGGTCCCGATGTAAGCGACATGGATGATGTCGTGACAAGGGAGTTGAGTCGCGACTGAACGTGCGTAGACGACCACTTGGAAATCCACAAAGCGCATTGGGATTAGGGCTTAGGCGAAGCCACTATCGTCTGTGACTACCCATTTCATGAAATGGCTTGGCGGCGGCGGGCGAGTGCGGGTAATTTGAAGGCTCATTTTCTTTATTTTATTTTCTTTTCTTTTCTTTTCTTTCTTGATATTGATGGATAGAATTGATTAGATTATCGTTTTAGTTTTAATTTATTTTGGACAGATGTTATGTTTAGGCGGAAAGTGGAATCTGAAATTTAGTTCTTCAATTACTACATGGAATCTTTGAGAGGGTCCCGAATGATTCTGGAAATTGATTTCAGTTCCATTTGATTATTCTTATGATCGAGGAATCTTGTAGGTGTAATTACATTAGTGGGAATCGAGCTTCCCATTAAGTAGATGCTATAGTAGTATCTTTCATGATGATTTCAGCGCTCTTGAATTCGATTTATGAATTTACTTATGGTGTTGAGTTTCTTGTTTTTCGATCTGAATATCAGTTTCTTATGCAGTTATAAGATTTGTCTCATTGCTTTCGATTTAGTAGGGGCCCTCTGGTGACCTGAAGGCGGGTCTGGAGTTATGAACAATTGGCAGAGGTATATTGGCACGCTGTTGGATCAATGAGCTTTATGATTTACTTGAGTAAATCTTCTCATGAATGAAAGAGTTGGACAGTTATCAATTTAAACAAGCGGAGAGTTCACCTCGGTCGAATAATTGAGGCGATCCAGTGTTCATTTGAGATCTAATCAAGGAGAGGATGATCTAATCTAATTTTGAAAAGGAAAACATCTTGGAAGTTATATCCTTGCTTGGCTAGATAACTTGGGGCTAAGGTTTGGTCCATAAGGTAGACAGTACGAATACCCGAGTTAAGGGAAGTCCCTTTTAAAGTAGTTATCTCATTCCTGTCTTGAAGAATCGGGAAAATTAGATAATGAAATGTGGAGTCAACAAGAGATCCGACTTTCTTGCTAAGCGCCTTGGGCGATTTAAAAATCAAAATATTAGAAGTTTGTCAGTATTATCTACGAGGGGTGATGCTTCTGATAGCATTAAATTAATACTTGATGTGTCCTGAAAGATAATTATTAGTTCCATTTGTTTTCTTAACCATTCTTTATTCTTTATTCTTTATATTCCAGTTTATTTGATTGCTCATTTACTTTACTCGTGTTAGTAAAGTTTCCAGCTTCTTAAGCTAGATTCCAATATCATTTTATAGTCAAATAGTATGGAGCTTGATGATCGGGGTAGTTGATCCACAGAATTCTTGAGATCTCGTGGGATCGATATATACGGATCATCCGTTTATTCTTGCACAGCCACCATTGTGCGGCTGCGATATATTAGGCCGAAACGATATTGAAAATGATTTATTCTAGGAGGTGTTTTGGTCTCTTAACAAGTTTTATGGCGCCGTTGCCGGGGATTAGATAATAGTCCTTGGTAATAACGTCGTAAATTTGTATGTGTCTTTGAATTACATTAACAAGTTTTATGGCGCGGATTCTTGCAAATGGATTAGATAATAGTCCTTGGTAATAACGTCGTATATTTGTATGTGTCTTTTGGTCTATTAACAAGTTTTATGGCGCCGTTGTCGGGGATCGAAAGAATTTAGTAAATCAATATTCAAACGAAAGAAGGAAATACTAATTTGGACATTTTGAAGAAAAACAAAAAATAGCTTTCAAGCGATGGATTAAATTTTGGCCGCTAACCTTTAACGAGCCATATTGAAAAGTATTTGTTGACCAAACTAATCCTATTAATGTAAGTGTGTTTTGATTTCGAGAACAAAAGTTTAATGCATAGAAGCAGAACAATCCCGATTCCGGCGGAGACCGCAAATTAGAGAGGACACTCAGAAGCTTGAGAAAGATCAAGAGGCAGAAAACTCAACCATGGCAGATGAAAGACAGGATCAGGTTGAAGTACATATAGAAGAAGCTAGAAGGCCTCCAGTCAACGTCTGATGGAGGACTTACGGGTGTGATATACGAGGAAGAATGCTCGGCAATCGGACGGCTACTTGAGTTGATGCTAATTTGAGCCCGAAGCCGGCCCACGATTACAATGGTCGGCGGCATCAGGTTCTTGGTCATCCTGCGAAGATCGAAGCGAGCACATGGGAAGATTCCTCAGGATGGCTAATACAGTGAAGTTGAATGGGGTGAGACCAGAAGTCATAAAACTGCATCTATTCCCATTCTCTCTAAGAGATACAGCAGCTACATGGTATGAATCTTTACCATATGGTTCTGTTGATACTTGGGAGGAGTTAGTAGAGGCCTACTTAGGAAGATTCTTTCCCCGGCCCTCCCACCTGAAAGAAGGAGGAAATCATTGTGTTCGGCGGGGGAAGATGAAAGCTGTATGTAGCACCGGAAGAGTGACGAGTTCCCTGGCGAGGAAGATGTCAATGCATAGGATAGATGCGAGAATTTCGGATGGACGATTGTATATCATGCCTTGAATGATATATCAAGGGATCATTGATGCTTCAAGGCTGTGGATCTGTATTGAAAAGTCTTGAAGAAATAAGAGTACGATTGAAGACTATTAAATGTAATATGAAAACTCTTCCAGGAAGCAGGCGGAGGAAGCCGGCGGAGAAAGGGGATCATGGGGCGGCGAGATGACGGCCATGGAAGCGGGGATTGGATGCCATTATGCACGAGGTTGGACGAGAGCAAGAAGAAAGACACACCTTGCTCATGAAATAGGAGCAATTGAAAGAGAGTTATTGAAGGGAAGTGCTGAGAGGGCAACTGAAGAACAATTCTATGATGCTGAAGAGGTTAATTATTTGGGTGAGCCAAGAGCTTACCATTTCAAACCCAATACTAACCTGCCAGCACATTATCACCCAGCACTGAGGAACCATGAGAATTTCTCTTATGGTGGAGGGGCTTCACAAGGCTGAGGCGTGGACGAGACCCTCCACGGGGTTATCAACTGACCACCGAGTTCCACCCGAGCGACGGCGGAAATGAACACGTAAATGAATGCTCGGGGTGGGGAGGGAGGCTGATCTTTTGAAAAACCGGATCGCTGCCGGTTCATGGGGATAATAAGAAGAGCTGTTTAACCTCCATGAACATAAAGTTGCGAGAGTTGGGAAGCAAGCGCTTCCAATTCTCAATTTTCGAACACCACGATGCATCCTTGAAGGAACACGGAACCATAGTAGGAGCGGTAGGCTAACCTGGCTTGGAGGAAGGAGATGCCTTCCCAGTGACACGAGGAAGAACCCGAATTTGCATGGGTACAGTGCGGCTCCCCGGTGGGAAGGAGTTAAGAAGAGATGAAAGAGGAAAATGGCATTGTGAGGAAGAAGAAAGCCCAGGGAAGAGGAATGGAGAAGGAGAAAAAGAAAGAGTAGAAAGGAAGAACATCCAAGAATCAAAGCCTGCAGTCCCATTTCCACAAAGACTACTGAAGTCAAGGATGGAGGAGCAGTTTGCAAGGTTCTTGCAAACTTTCGAAGATTTGGAGATCGATATGCCATTCTTGAAGTGGTGACTCGAGATGCCGCTCTATGCAGGAAATTTCGAGGACATGCGAGACGAAAGAAAAATAGTAGAGGAAGGAATGAGTGAATCTCACGCCGCTTGTAGTGCGTGTCGAGAAAGAACTACCGAGTAAAGATGAAGGACCCGGGGAGTTTCCACAATTCCTTGGTATTTGGAGGAATTGAATTCGAGGAAGCTCTATGACTCGAGGAGCTAGCCTTGATTTGATGCCTCTTTGCGTTGCCAACTAAGTTTGGGACTTATATCTTTGTTATCTCTTCAAGTGGACTGGATGGATGAAAATTAAAACACGAAGGAGTCATTGAAGATGTCTTGGTCAGCGTTGGGAAGTTTGTTTTCAGTAGACTTGCGTCATTACGGACATGGAAGAAGATTCTCAAGTACCCTTTGCTATTGGGAAGACCATTCTAGCTCTTTGGAGTACCACGATTGATATGCGAGGAGTTCTTACCTTGAGGTTGGAGAATAAGTAGTTGCTTTTAACTTGATAAAAAGTATATGAAAAATATAGCAGAACAAAGGAAAGTTGCAGTAATAGTGATTTTGTCTATACCTCGATCGATGTTAGCAATGATTGTAACACTCCGAGTTTTTATCAATGAAAAAGAGATGAATTCGATATGCGAAGATGTCTATTACGTTTCCATCTGGCCCGGTTTTTCATTCTATAGAAAGCTATGTTGAGCTTGAAACAAAAGCAGAAGCGATAATGGGAAAATATTGAAAGAAATTCATCGAAACGGTCTGCGAAGGGGCTAGTTTTGAAAGAGTTGCCATGTCATTTAAAGTATGCTTACTTAGAATTACCAAAGAAAAAACCAGTGATCATTTCAGCCAGACTAAGTGAGGCTGAGGAACAAAGATTGCTGAAAATATTAAGGAAGCATAAGGAATCGCTAGCTTGGTCCATTGAAGAACTGAAGGGTATCAGTCCATCAATTTGCATGCATAAGATTATGCTAGAAGAGACTTCAAAACCATACGCAGAACACCGAGGTAGATCCGGTGATGAAGGAAGTGGTCGAGAAAAGGAGATACTGCGAGTGTTAAAATCACTGGTTTATCTATGCTATCTCGAGATAGTCATGGGTGAGCTGAGTCCATGTGGTTCCAAAGAAGGGGTTTCTTGTGATCGGGAAATGAAAAGCAATTGATTCCAACAAGAATAGTGACGGGATGGAGGGTATGTATTGATTCTGAAGAGTTGAATACGTGACGGAAAAGATCATTTCCCTTTGCCTTTCATTGATCGGATGTTGGACGGGTTAAGCGAGGACACCCTCACTTTTTTGTTTGGATGGGTATTCGAGGATACAATCAGATTGCTATTACTTTTGAGGATCAAGAAGACCACATTCATGCCCTTATGGTACCTTTGCCTTGAGAAGGATGCCATTTGAAGGTATGTAATGCTCATTTACATTCCATAGGTGTATGATGTCCGTATTCTCGAGATTTGGTTGAAGAAGTGATGGAAATTTTCATGGATGACTAGCGTGTATGGATCGACTTTTGATCAATGCTTAAGCGATGCGGAAGCAGTACTTCAAAGATGCACGAGACAAGCATTGAATTGGGAAAAATGCCATTTTATGGTAATGAGAAGGAATTGTTCTTGGGCATAAAATTTACGCTCTTTGGGTTAGAAGTTATTGATCCAAGGTATCATTATCAAAACTCTTGCACCTACTACAGTAAAAGGAGTAAGAAGCTTCTTGGGGCATGCTGGATTTTACAGGAGATTCATCAAAGACTTTTCAAAAATAGCCGGACCATCTGGATTCTTGGGAAAGATACGAGGTTCGATTTTGATGACTCTACTTGAGGATGCTTTTGGCAATCAAGATCAAATTGGTGCAAAGCACCTATAATGGTACGAATGGGATCGGGGATTTGAAATGTGTGATGCGAGTGATTTTGCTATGGGAGGCTGTGTTGGGGCAAAGAAAGAAAGTATTCGAAGTGATATACTATGCTAGTAAGACCTTGATGAAGCACAAGGAACTACTCGGCAAGCGAAAGGAGATGCTAGCCATAGTATTTGCTTGTGAAAATTTAGGCAATACATTTTAGGATCCCATGTGGTAATTCTGCGTGATCATGCGTGATCAAATACTTGATGTCGAAAAGGGAAGCTAAGCGAGATTGATAAGGTGGAGTCTTTGGCGATGCGGGGAGTTTGATTTGGAAATCAAGGATAAAGGGATGTGACAATGTGATAGCTGATCACTTGTCTTAGAAAAAAGCGTGATGAAGAAGAAAATGTGATGTTAACAAGAGCTTCCGGATGAGCAATTGTTTTAGGTTTCCCTTCGAAACTTCCATGGTATGCGATATTGTGAATTATCACGGATTGTGAATTGTGCCTTGAGAATTCAGCTACCAACGAAACTCATAGCGTGGCCGGATATTATGTTTGGGATGACCCACTATTATTCAAAGAGGTGCTGACATGATAATAAGAAGATGTGTGCGAGAGAAAGTGAACAAGGCAACATTTTAAATGAATGCCGTGCATCGCCATATGGGGGGACATTTTACGGAGAAAACGACTCACAAGATACTCAATCCCGAGAGGATTTTATTGGCCCACAATCTTCGAGATTGTCTTGAGTGGGATTAAATTATGTGATAGATGCCAAGGATTGGAAATATCGAGGCGACGAGAGATGAAATGCCCCTAAAGGTATTATGGTGATACAATTTTTGATGTATAGGGAATAGATTTTATGGACCCTTTCCACCGTCATTTGAAACACATATCGCGCTGCGGTAGATTACGTTCCAAATGGGTGAAGCGGTGAAACTTGTCAAGGAATGATGCTATCGGTTGTGAGTTTCTTGCAAAAGAATATTTTGGCGATTTAGACACCAGGCTATCATTAGTGATGGGGAACCTTTTTAAACAAAATCTTTGCAAAACTCATGGCCGAGTATGGGATCAAGCATGTAATGAGTTTAGCTTATCATCCCCAGACCAATGGACAAAAGCGAGAGAAATTTCCAACGGGAATCGAAAGAATGCCAAGAAAGAATTTGTGAGGCTCAGCGGGAAGGATTGGTCTTTGAGCTTGATGATGCACTTTTTGGGCTTACGGAATTTGCATCACAGCACCCCCATGGAATGTCCCCATACAGAGTTGTTTTTGGCAAACCATGTCATCTACCTCTTGAATTAGAATACAAGGCAATGTGGGCCATAAAGAAGTTAAACTTCGATTTTAAGAACGCAAGGAAGAAAGATTACTCAGTATGCAGGCTGGAAGGCGAGAAATGAAGCCTATGATAATGCTAGAATATACAAAGACAAGACAAAGAAATGGCATGATCAGAGAATTTTGAGAAAAGAGTTCAAGAGAAGGGAGCAGGTTACAGCTGTTTTAATTCCTAGGCGAAATTGTTCGGGGAAATTAAAATCCCATTGGAGTGGAGCCGGCTGCAGTGGTGTCAGTACTACATTTGGAGTAGTGACAAGATTATCTTGCGAAGAATTCAAGGTCAATGGACAAGGTTAAAGCATTATCTAAACGGGGGAAGAGGAAAGATGAAGAACTCCAGGCGGATTCTTGAGGAAAAGAAAAGTACCACAGCGGCAAGTCTAGCTAAGGACTCAGGCGGCGGCTAATGAGGCGACCAAGTAAGGATTTAATTTACAGTTTTAAGTTTTTGAATTATTATTTTTAGTTGCTTAAATTAGGTCAGATTTGTTTTTTATAAGGATAAATTAATTTTTAGAAATCGATTGTGGTTTAATTGAGATTTTCTTGGATATTGCGGTAAGCACGCAAGGTTCAAGGACATGAATGTGCAAGGCGATCGAGGAACATTTCGTGACTTGCGAGAGAAGTCACAACATGAGAAAAGGGAGTAACCTTAACCCTAACCTGATTCTGTAGATATACTTGAATTGTTTGTTAAATCTTTGCTTGGAGATGCCAGAAGTAATGTCTAAAAGGGTTAGGAGCAATAAGAGAAAAAAGGTTCTTGAGGTCATTGAGTTAAGGGCCTAGGTCGCGACAGAAAGGTTATGTCGCGACATAAGTGATGTCGCGACAAAACATTGATGTCGTGACCTGTTTGGAAAAGGCAACTAGTGAGTATCGAAGGAAGAAGGTATATCATGACCTGCTTTGTGAAGTCGCGACGGAGAATATAAGTTTCAAAATGGAAAAGGATGTACGCAACATCAAACAATTCTGAAAACCTTGTATTGTCGCGACATCCTAAGTGTGTCGCGACATAAAAAGCGACAGGTGCCAACTGCTCACTTTAAAAAGCCCTAAATTCAATGACCTCAAATAAAAAGACGCGAAAATTGAAGTCGCGACGTGTTTTTAATGAAGCATTAATTAGCCCACAAAACATTGATTAGTGCAAGCTGTTGGAAACTTTCTCATTCCTCCAACCCACATAGCTATTCACCTTCTTCCTCATACGAATCTCAACCTGAAAACCTAGCTTTCCAAACCTTACGAAAAGCTTGTCTTAAAGTTTCCAATGGCTGAAATTCCCAACTAATCCCTAACTGAAACGAAGTTATGAGGGAACATGAACAACCCAGGAAGAAGAAACTACCGCCAGAAGAAGCAGTTAGATGAGATTCGTCGGGAAAAGAACAAGTAGGAGAGGGTGCCATGAAACACGAAGCTCCGTGACTTCTCAAGAAAGAAGCGAGAAGGGAAAGGAAAGATGAAGAGAAGAAGAAGAAGTGATTAGTGCCCCAAAAAAGTGCTATTTTGAACCACATATTAGATAGGTTTTTGGGTGTGCTTTGCGCGCTAATCATGTCATTTATACCAATTGAGTGTTCAAGTCTTCTTATTAGCACTTGTACCATTTAAGAGTATTTTTGGTTGTTTTGCGAGGTTTTTTGCGCACTTTGGGAGTTCAATCTCGATACAAACGATGAATCAAAGATTGATCCCAATGTCAGTCATCAATTATACCAAGAATCAATGAGAAAATGAAGGCAAAGTGAAGAAAAATTGATGCAGTTGAAGACAGGATGAAATGCAGTGGAGATCAACAAAGCCTGGAATTTTCGCTAGAGTTGCGAAAATTTTCGCTAGGATTGCGAAAATTTCGCAACCTTAGCGAAAATTTCGCAATCTTAGCGAAATTGCCAATTTTCGCTAGACCCAAAATTTTTCGCTAGGCACTGTTCTTAGCGAAAATTCATGATTTCGCTACTCACATAAATTTCGCTAAGCTAGCGAAATTTCTCTATGTGAAATTGCCAAGCAATGAAATTTTCTATTTTACATATGCATGGTGATTTCGCTACCTAGCGAAATTCTTCGACCTAGCGAAATTCAACACAAATCATGCTTTTTGTATTTAATGCTACTTGAGCTCAGAGATTTGGTGTATTACTCTATTGTCCTTTAGCTTAGCCAAATTTATGAAGCTTTGAGCGCATTTTCATGTATTGGTGGCCTATATAAACCCCTCCCTTTTTGTAACCCTAAGCAAGAATTTGGGGAGAAAAGAAATTTTGTAAGTTTTTCATTTTTGTAAATAAAGTCTCATATATTTTTAATTAGGTTTTGCACTATAACCTCTCTCCTCTTTCTCTTACTTTCTTGGTACGCGAACACCCCTCTTGAGGATGACAACTCAAGAGATGCTTGGCTTAAGCACTCCTTTCTTTGTGAAGAAGGCCCCAGCTTGAGTGGTGGGGCATATGCGTATTATTTGTCCTCTTGTGTTAAAAACTCACAGTGCGTATTTATGACCCTCATCTTCTCAAATTAGGATTGAATAGCTTTGAATGTTATTGATTGGCCAATACTCTCATGCTTTAGGATACAGTGCATACTTAATGCTAGATGCCCAGCTAATGGTTCTTTAGATAGTCTTCTGAGAGCTACGGAAATGATATTTAAATGTTAGGGTTTCAAAATTAGGGTTGAATAGCATTGAATGTTATTGATTTGGCCAATACTCTCCATGCTTCAGGATCAAGTGCATACTTATTGCTAGATGCACTGTGGTTCATTAGATGGTCTTTACGAGCCTCTAAGATGATATTGAATGTTAGGGTTTCCAAACGATCAAAGGGGCCATAGATGCATGCTGTGTTGACTCGAATAGAAGTTGATTTCAAGGGTGAGGTTTGCTAGTTAAACATAGATCGGGTTATGCGCTTGGATCATGGGTTGCTTGTCATAGCAGCGAGGATAAAACAGGGGACCCCTTGTTTCCTTACTAACTTACCAAGTTAGTGACCTAAATCTTGAAGTTAATTTTTTTACACTTCATTTTCGAGTTTTACAATTTCTCGATTTCAACCTACTTCCCTTTATTTTGAAGCAAATCCAAAAGTCCAAATAGAAAGCCCTTGCAACCTTTTCACACTCATGCGTATCATTCTTAGGATGAAAACCACGTCCACAGTGTTCGACCTAGACCATCTTTGCGGTAACACGACTACGGCGATGGTAAGAGCTTAGGTGTATATAAATTTTGTTGATTTTAGCTCGACCCTCTTGTGTACGAATCAAATCGCGCCGTTAGGGCTGGTAACGAGAGGCCGAGGCCGAGCCGGGCTTTGAGACATTTCGAGGCTAGGCTTGTTGGTTATGAGTGGGATCGGGCCGAGTAGGAGCTTTTGAGCAGAGCTTAAAATCGGGGCTCAAAAGCAGCTTGATTTAAAAAAAAAAAGCTTGGCTTGAAGGCTCGTTAGGCTCGGTTTTCCATGAGGCAGGCTCGGGCTCAAGCGATCCCAGGACCTAGCCACAAGTTTGTATTGTAATCAATCCTGACTCGATTATATACTTTTGGCTTTTTATGTCAATCGATGCTTTCAAATACATCAATTAAGGAAATAATTTTCTATGGGATTTGTTTTACCTTAGTTGATTTAGAAGTGATATCTAAAGTTGTTAAAGCCACTTTGCTGACATTTGTTTCCCTTTTTTGAAGTTCACGGAATTCCTTTGCTGGAAACAACTTGCAGCGAAAAATTATGAAATAGAATTAAAACAAGTAGAAATTAGAGTGAAGAAATAAGATACATGAAATCATTGAATAAGAAACATGATTGGTTTTAATCAATTATCTAAATAAAGAAATAATATATCAACAAGATCTGCCAAGCAAACTCATTAGTAACAACAGAAACTATTTTGAAATATACTGTTGCACATGGTTAAGTTAGCCACCACCCTCGACTACGAGATCTGGCGTGATTAATTTCAGGGGCTTCACCCTTCTTGGGTTGGAGATCGAATCACGCCCACCATGTCGAACCGGTCGGCGCAAATTTTCATACCCAGCAGCTGACGGTGGCACTCCCGGCGTTACACTGTCTGTTCTGGTAGTCCCAGATGTCGGCTCCTTGTTTCCTCTATGAAACCCCACCCCACGATCACCCTTGATGCCTTTACCCATACCCACGCCTAGATGCGCTGGGTTAAGTCCCGGCTCTCGATATCAAGGGCCCCAATACCCCAAGATTTGAGATTGGATCCTTGTTCATCAGGCTGAATTGATCGTATCAGTGGGTCCGTGCATTTGCCCTCAATGCTACTCAAGATCGGCAAACCTTGTCTAAGCTCATGGCCACCAGCCTCTATAGTTTCCACAGGAGCCCCAATACCCTCATATTTGTAATCGGAATCTTGTACACTAGGATCGACCGATCGTACCCCGGTGGGTCGCCTGACATCCATGTCCTTCCGACGTCCCTTTGCCGGCACCTTCTTTGCGCCTCCACCTTTGGAACATCTGAAATCGCCAAATGGCATTATTGCTCGTGGAGTAATTCCATTCTTGAGCGAGATGCGGAGATCTAGAGTGCGATCCCCAATGACGGCGTGGGATTACTTCGAGCTCCGTCGTCTTGATCGTCGACGCCTCATGGCCCGGCTTCCATGATTCACGCATTTGCCATCCATATCATTGGATCTAGAAGCGAGGATCCATTACATCGATGTCAGGGACATGACTCAGACATTTCACTCTAGCGCGCTGAGTCGGGATCATGCCGGTGAAGACCGGATCACGGTGGCGGAGACGCCGTGGCGGAAGCCTCGTTCCGATGACGGATGGGTCCGACGCGAGCGAGAGCTTTTTAGGCCGGGCCAGGGCCGAGCCCCGGCGTTGTCGAACTAAATTAAGATCGGCTTCGTCGTTTGGCTATGGTGAGCTCGGCGGAGCTTTTTCGGTAGGGCCGGTGGGGCCCAGTGGCTTGAGACGCTCGTTGTTTTAGGCGCCCAGTTGCGGGGATGGTGCCTTAGTCTGAAGTATTGTTTGTGGAGACACTTGTGATCCTCATCACAGAAGTTTTGGTGAATTTCTTTTATATTTCATTGTCATTTTTTCTTTTCATTTCATATATATATAAAAAAAAAAAAAATTTCTGCAGGACTGTTTTTGGTGTTGCCATATTTATACTGCAGGATTACATTTTAAGTGGGTTTGAACTGACCAATGGAATAGGAAGACAATACGGTGATATTCGATGGAGAAGTAACCACTAGAGGATACACATGTCAATGAGGGACTATAGAAACCTTGAGGATCGGCATACGGGAGAGAAATCGAGCCCACGTAGATCCGTGAGGGTATAGAGACCAAATGGATAAGTACGCCCCCTCTGCCGTCATTTGCCTGACTTTTTGCACCTCTTTCACATCCTGATATGCCTCTTGGTCTCGGCCTCAGCCACCCTGACCAATCTCCCCGATTGAGCGAAGCAATTCTGAACCTTACCAAAATGGTGGGTGATAACGTGGTAGACGCTGAGGAATTCAATGCCCGGTGGTAAAATTCCCATCTTGTGGAGAACTCAGTGGACCCAGATTAAATGAGTTTCAAGTGAAATGGAAAAGGAAATTGATAATCGCAAAACTCTGTTTAAGGTTCACCATTCAGCATGGTCATCAAGAGGAGGAGAACTTAGAGGAGAGTGGTGATGACGAGAAAGAAATTGATGCGGGAACCGGGTGAGGCTCCTGGGGCCGCGGGAGAGGAGGCGGGGGAGCGAGTAAGGAAGAAGGAGGAGCAGCTTAGCCTTCACCTAAACCCCATACATTTGAACCCCTTTATGTGCCAGGACCACCTCTGACCCACTTCTTGAGGAGTTCTATTTTATTTTATTTTATTTTAAATTTCGGTTTTTCCTGACCGAAATCGACTCCCCTGTTTTTACCAAGCCTTAAAATCAAATTTAATTCACCAATTTTGATTTCAGCTCAATCATTTATCGCAGAAGAAAACCCATCCACGTGTTTCGACCCTAGACCGCTATATACAGTGGCTTGACTCGGCGGTAGAGAGAACTTAGGATATAGATTTTGTTGATTCGGGATCACCTACTTGTGTACAGGCTCGAAGTAAGATTTCGTGTCGAGCCAGGCGTACTCCAGTGGAAGAAATATTATCTTTAACAAGGGGTTTGTTGCGAAGGAGATTCAAAACCTGTACTCCTTTCCAAGGAGATGATAGATGAGAGAGGATGGGAGAGCCTGCGCACCAAAAATGGGGTATCTGACAACGGTAAGAGAGTTTCATTCAGAATTTGGTAGGAAGGAAGGGATGGAAGGCGGTTTATGTTAAGAGAAGTGCGGGTTTCATATGAAGCTAAGGCCATCAACGAGGCCTATGGCATGGCAGTGCATAAACATGGTTCCAAATTCAAGAAACTTTTGGAAAAACGGATTTTGAAGATTGCCCGGCTCACTAGCGGTGAGTGCTGACTAAACGAGGAGAAGGAATGCGAACATTGGGCAGGGAAGCCTTCTTGAGAAGAGGCTAAGGTATGGTTTTGTACCGAGGCTTGTCTTGGTTCCAACAAAACATGTTATTGCAGTGAGAGAACAAGAAAGGCTGTGGCTGTATGCCATCTAAGGGATAGAATCGATAGGAGTTGTCATAGAATTCTATCATGAGGTATCATGAAGGGAACAAAGAAGTCACTTATTCCTCTTGATAATAATCCTTCTTATTCTATGTTTGCTTGAAGGAATTTGAATTGAAAGAATTTGGGAATCGAGAAGAAAATACCAGGAGCTTCTTACTCCTTCGCAGGGAGTTAGCAAGGGCGAGACGAGGAAAGAAAGGGAATCTTGGTGAAGAAACGAGATTAAGCTGAGTGAAGAACCCGAGGAAAAGGAGCTCAGAGGGTTGTGGTGATCGGGAGGCGACACCGAAAACTCACCTAACAACAATGATTATATGTTTGCAGGATTGTGAAGGGGCAGATGAAGACGTGATATACTTCTCCATCCCTTAGCCGAGTTCTCTCACATGCTTGGAAGCGAAACTTCCAACATGGAGAAAGCTCGGGGGAGCCATGAAACCGGTTCGATCTTGCAGAGCTCTGATGCCATGCAGAAGAGAATAGATGAAAGAGAGAAGGAGTGGAAACTACAGCGAGTGGGAGAAAGCATTTATGAAAAATTTGAAAGAGGGCTGACAGTGGGAGGAAGAGAAATTTAAATAGAAAAGAAAAGAGGAGCATGAAGTGGAGCTACGGCGAAGAGAAGCGACCAGTGGGGAGAAAGAGTGGAACGAGAAAGGGCAGATGGGAAAAGGAATTTTGAAGCACAGCAAGGGAAGAGTTTAAGAAAGAAATGAAGAGGAAAAGAGATCACAATCCTTTCTGAAACTCAAACTCGATGTAAGAAGCCTTTTATAACAACCGGTTTGAGGCGTGATTCTCGACTCTTAATGTAACACCACAGTCGAGAGGGTGTACGGTATATGCTTAGTAGCATGTGCACTAAGGGCTTCTTAAAGTATTTTAGTGCCATAATAGAAATTTTTGAAAATTGGTTTTAAGGGTGAAATTTATAAGTTTTCAAGAATTGTGGCACTTTTGCAATTAAGGAAAGTGGATGGGTGAAATTCGATTATGGAATTTTAAAGGATAATAATAATAAATTACCAGGAAATAGTTGGGAGGTCTCGAAAATTCTCTGAACATCTCGGATGACCAGCGATTTGCGCCGTTAAGTTAGGTCTCAATCTAGTAACCGAGAAAGTTTCGTTAAATTCGAGATAGTGAATATTTCTGAATTTCTAGGCGACGAGTTTAGAGTGAAACCTGAAAACCGGGATTTTAGAAAAAATCTCGAAAAATGGCAAATATTTAAAGAATATTTAATTAGGATAAATAAAATTTTAAGAGACAAAAATGGATAGAATGAGGTAATGAAATTATTTATCTAAATAATAATAATAATAATTAAGAAAAAAAAGCGAAAAACGAAAATAAAAAAGAATAAAATATCAAATGGAAGTATTGGACCCGGGAGGAAATGGGAAGGGCGTGGGGAAGGCGATTTTATTTTATTTTCTCTTTGATTAGCACTACCGAGATCATGTAAATCGGATAGTAGGCGTTCGTCGGGTAAGAGGCGAGGTGGTATACGTGAAGAGAGCTACCTTTTAGTGCCATCTATCCTTAGCCTTTTGTCAAGCTTTTAAAGGTAGAAAATTTTGCCTAATTGTGTTATTTCAAGCCTAAAGGATTTATGTAATGGCTTGAAATTTTCTCGGCAGGTAACAGCTAGTCTGATGTTACGCAGGCGAGTTTATGAATTTTTAGGAATTTTGGAATTGTGTTCGGACGGTCGGGGCTGAATTTACCTGGAAATTTGTTTATGGACATTTTTTTATTGAAATTTCGGGTTGTAGTGGAGACAAAGTCGGATTGAGAATTTTAGAAATGTTTGGTATTTTAGACTATGGAAAGTCCACAGGTCAAAAATTGATAAAACATATAGTTTTTATGGGGCATTTGTAGTAATATGGACATTTTGGACAATTTCATCATATTATCGATCTCCATATCGAATGGGACTAGCACGTAGGAATTTTTGTTAGAATCGAGTTAGTTCGATATAGTCGCTTTAGGCGCAATGTATATTTTATGGTTAAAGCGTTAAGCGGGCATTTTAAGTAATTTGAATGAATTGTGTAGGCGATTTGAGCATCAGACGAGAATCTAGAGTGTGACAAAGATTTGAAAGAGAAATTAGTGGAGAAAAAGGTGAGTACTTTCAAAATCATTTTCTAAAAGCGAAAGTGTTTAAATTACAAATTTGTAAAGTGCTTTGAAAATATAGATTTATAAAGCATTTTTACCTCCCAATTGTTATACTTTCGAGAAAAGTTTGATTTCGATATTTAGAAAGCAGTTTGGCTTTGGTTTGCAAAACCTAGATGGCGCATTTGGGTTTCGGTCGAGATGTATTTCGGATTGGCCATGGCGAGGTTATGAGATATTATGACTAACTATATTGCACGATCGGCAATTTGGGGGTTAAGATCTAGCATATATTTATATAGTGAGTCGCCCTGCACGTCGAGGTATATGGTGCGCGACTTAGTACATGCGATGAGGTGTTGGTTAGAGGTTCCATCAGGAGCATTTTGGTTAGAGGTTCCATTATGCTATATAGATCCGCCGTGTTCTGCCGGACCATCTTAAGCGTTAGTGTTAGGGTTCACTCTGGAGTGCGAGGTCAGAGGTTAGTGGCATCACGTCTAGGGTATTTGAAATGGGCCATAGTGGTTGGTACTTGATTTACGATTATAGCGCTTTTAGATATTAACCACCGAAGCGGAGTTTTCGGTAGCATAAATAGTTTTGAAACCGGTTTTTCGCGAAATAGTTTTGAGCCGGAGTTTTCGACAACGAAAGCAGTTTGAGCAGTTTTCGAAATGGTTTTCATAG
The DNA here is from genome assembly GCA_016808115.1 of Tetrastigma voinierianum. Lineage (NCBI taxonomy): Eukaryota > Viridiplantae > Streptophyta > Magnoliopsida > Vitales > Vitaceae > Tetrastigma > Tetrastigma voinierianum. The sequence goes on from JAEQBH010006449.1 coordinate 33,422, forward strand.
CGGCTTCGGAGTTTTCTCATAAACGGTTTTCAACCATTTATGTACAGATTTTTCATATTGAAGTCTGGCAGTGAGACGGCGGCATTTAGAACTTATAGTACTCACACTAAGCAGTTTGGCTCACGATTTTTACATTTTAAAATAATTTTGGTCGCAGTCTTTGGCCAGAAAGACCTTTCGGGATCCTTAGTCCTAGGCTTGTTTGTGTTGTGATTATATAAGATAAGGTGTAAATTAAAACTAGTAAAGAAGTTAAAATGTGGCATTTTGTATATGTAAATATCTTTTGTAAAATATGCATGCATGGTTTTGAGAAAAACAGGTTGCGATAAACTTATATTTGATTGATCCTTATCTTATATTTTGATGAGGACCAGAGGTCCCTTTATGATTGTAGTTGGATTTTGGAAAATATTGGGAGTATTTTGTTTTATACAGGTGATTTTGTATTTTGGGCTTGACCACCGTGCAGCCGTTATGCTGCCGAATTTTCGTTAAATCTAAAGGTGTGATTTGGATAGAAAGTGAAAAATTTTATAACCCACGTTTTCCAAATACGATTAGAGAAGCGGAGTTTCTGGCTTAGCTTCATGGTAACTTGTCGGTCCGAGAGCGAGCTTGGGTACGGGAGGTTCTTGTGGGTCTTGGCCCGAATTTCTATCCTTTAGGAGGGTGTCGACTTGGTATCGAGGAAGCGAGTTTAGGCGATAGTTCGCCTGTTTTCGCGCGTTTTCCACATTATTTCCTATAGAATTGTTTTTATAATAATGATTTCCTATTGCAACCTATATTGTTTTTGCCTAAATCCTTCGCCGCATCAAATATTGAAAAGTGTCGCTTGAGATCTTTTAATCTTGAGTTCCACTTGACATTATGTGCGGGCGAGGTCGCGTAGAGGTCGTCTAGGACTTATGGGAACCACCGGAATATGTCGAGCACACCCCTAGATCAGTAAATGCTTCAATGAATTGGCCCCGGTGAGGAACCATCACGGGCATGAGACTGGGTAGGCGGTACCTTGACGATGGATCGGGGTTATCTGGTTATTACGATGTAGTTGCAGTCGGGCACGGGGGCCTCCCGAAGCGGAGGGCATGATGGAGCACGTGCTGCAAACTAGGGGCTAAGAGCATGATGGTACCGGTGACCCGGGAGCCGGCGTACTTATGGTTAGATAGGGTTAGTGTTCTGGCTATTATATGGTGATGTAGGCGTAGGGTCTTTCCACGTAATTCTTTGGAAAAAAGGTGACGGACACGAGGGTTCTTCCACCCAGAAACGCGGTAGAGACACGAGGTTTCAGGTGTTTACAAGGATATAACAAAAGCAAAGCAAGTAGCAGTAGTATGAAAAGTTTGAAATTTGCACTAAAGGTAGAAAGGGCAGTTTCGGTTGTTCTAACTGAGGCGACAGGGACGGTAAAAAGTGCTCCCGACTAGTCGTACTAAACCCCGTCGATCCCAGTAGAAAGAAAGGAAAGAAGTGGGCCCGGCGGTAGAGGCCGGGACGAGGCTTGACATCTAGCCAAGGATCCGTTCGATCTGTGACCAATTGGTAGATCTTCAGGATCATCTTTTCCATTGTGCTCTACATGTCAGAGGTGGCATCTCGGAGAGTGCAGGATGAACATGACAGGATGTTTCCATTGCGGGAGGATGCTGGCAGGGCGGCGTGCGGTTAGTAGGCTGCGAGACCTCGAGGTAGGTACAATAGCATCTACCCGGGCACCGCAGGTCCCGGTCGAAATTTGAGTAGGGGTGGTTCGAGAGCGGAGGTGACGATCGACACACAGTAGGGTCGCGATAGGGGTGTGGGAGCGAGAGCGTACCGTTAGCAGTTGATGGTACTCGTACTCGGGCTACCGGGTATTCTGATCCTGCAGCGGGAGCGGATGCATCACGGGCGTGATGCGGTATGATTTCGGTTCACGATCATGATGCATATGCATTAGTGGACCGGAGCCCTCATTCATTTATTTCGGTACCATTCTTTGAGAGGCACCGGATAGAGTCGGCCTTTATAGATTATTGGTCGTATGGTGGACTTTCATTACCTAATGGGATACTACTGACATCAAAGGATAGTTCGGAGTAGTAGATTGGTGATCGAATAAGGGATTTTCCAACGGACTTGATGAGTGTTAGGTATCCATGATTTCGACATAATCTTGGGTATGGGTGGTTATCCGGGCATAGAGCCACGCGGGTGCTATAAGAAGAAGTAAGATTGGATTCGACGGAGGAACCAAACGTGATATTTCGAGAATCGAAGAGATGCGCTAGTCATTAATGCCATGACCGCCTCGAAAATGCTTCGGAAAGGTTGCCAGGGTTATTTGGCATTTGTAGTGGATAGGAACCCGAGAGGGACGCGGCCCGGGAAGACATACGTAGTCAAGGGTTCCCAGTCATAACTCGGATGATATTTCGGGTTTACCCCGGATAGAGAATTTGAGTTAGTTATTGAGGCTAGTTCCGGGGACGAGCCAATATCCATTCCTCCATATAGAATGGCGCCCGGCGGTGAAAAATTTGAAGAGCACAATTGGAGGGAATTGCTGCTTGAGGGCTTAAATCCCGACCTAATACCTCACGAGTGGGAGCTCAGTTCTCTTCGTAAGAGGAAAGATGGAAGCTTACGGTTGTGTATAGACTATAGACAGGCGAATCGGCGACAATACGCAGCCAGTATCCTTCCTCGACATAGATGAGCTACGACCAATTGCATGGATCTCGGGTATATTCCTAAGATTGACCCCCAGGTGTTTACCGCCGGTTGGTTGAGGAGTCGGAGAATGATGTTTCTAAGGCGCCTTCGGGACGAGATACCGAGTCACTCACGGTTCCCTAGGCGTACCGGTTGACTAATGCCCCGGTATGTTCATGGATTTGATGGAAACCGGGGGGTATTGATCCGTATTTAGATAAGTTTGTGGTCGTATTCGTGATGGCATTCTAGTGTACTCGAAGGCGGTCGAGGAAGGAACATGCGAGCATCTCGGACGGTGTGCATATTCTTAGAGAGCGCGGAGTTATCACGCTAAGTTTAGTAAGTGCCAGTTTTGGTTGGACAAAGTAGCTTTCTTAGGTCATGTCATTTCGCCAAAAGGTATTAGTGTGGATCCTCAGAAGATCGAAGATATAGTGAACTGGAAGCCGCTCATGAATGTTTTTGAAGTTCGCAGTTTCCTTGGATTGGCAGGTTATTACAGGAAATTTGTTGATGGTTGCCGAGAAGATAGCAACTCGGATTGACAATCTATTGAAAAGGATCGAGAAATTGGTGGTCGGATGCACACGTGAGCGCATAGTTTTGAGGAGGCGGGACGGAGATTGACGGCGACTCCCGGTGTGCTTCTGTCGGGGAAAGGACGGTTATGTGGTACTGTAAAGTGATGCCTCCGAGACAAGGGTTAGGGTTTGTTTGATGCGAAGGATGATAGAGTGATGTATGCTTCCGTCGGTTAAAGAAGCACGAGGCGGAACTGCCCGACCCATGATTTAGAACTAGCGGCGAGTGGTTTCGTCTAAAGATGCGGAGACATTATCTATATGGTGTTCCACTGTCGGATCTTCACTTAGATCATAAAAGGCACGCAATATATCTTTACTCGGAAAAGAGCTTGGCAAGGCGGCGTCGGTGGTTGGAGTTGATTAAGGATTATGATTGCACGATAGAGTACCAAAAATCGGGAAGCCAATGTAGAAACCGATGCCTTAGCGGGAAGCGGGAGGGTTCCTATGCTTATCTGCCAGACGATTATGCTCTCCCATTGTTGATAGAGTTGAGATCTTTGGGGTTCGGGTTGCGGGGTAGGCGATATAGGGATAGCTGTTGGCATCATTTTTATGTTCGATCCTCTTCTTGTGGATCGGATCCGGGAAGGTCGAAGTAGGTTTGGAGATGGTGAAGTTGAGGGGCGAGATTGAGGTGGTAGGAAACCGAGTTCCGAGATCGAGAGGCGATGGCGTAATAGTTAGAGGGGAGTCGAATGTGTGTGCACGAAATAGGTGAGGAACTAAAGGAAATCTTGGAAGAGGCTCACTCTTCAGCATATGCCATGCACCCTGGTAGCACCAAGATGTATCATACTCTGAGAGAGCATTATTGGTGGAAGGGCATGGAAAAAGGAAATTGCAGATTTCGTATCCAGATGCCTAACTGTCGGCCCGGTGAAGGAGAACATGTCGAAGCCGAGTAGGAAAGATACGACCCCTTAGATTCTGTATGGAAGTGGGATAAGATTCTTATGGATTTTGTTCTTAGGGCTAGGAACTCGGAGACAACCGCGATGCCATATGGGTGATAGTGGATAGACTACTTGAAATCGGCGCATTTTCTTCCGGTTAGCAATGTGACCCGTTAAGACGAGTTGGCCCGATTGTATGTGGAGGAGATAGTTGGAATTACATGGTGTTCCTCTGTCGATAGTCTCGGTAGGACCCAGTTGCATCAGTTTTGGTCCGAGTTCACGAGGATGCTATGGGGACTCGATTGCACTTTAGCACAACTTTCCATCCTCAGGTACGTGGTCGGTCGAGAGAGAACTATTCGAGGCAGCTAGAGGATATGCTTTAGAGCATACGTGATGGGGTTTAAGGGAGTGGGATCGCATTTATCTCTGATGGAGTTAGAAACACAGCAACCGGGTTTCAATCCGGCATAAATAGGCATGACTCCATTTGAAGCATTGTGGCTGGAGTGTCGTACTCCGTGTGCTAGGATGAAGTAGGAGGAGAGGGCGATAGGCCGGAGTTGAGTACAGTTACCTTAGATAAGATCCGGTTGTCGAGACAGGACTCAGATGACGGAGACAGACAGAAAAGTTATGCGGACAAACGTCGTAGGGATTTATAGTTTAAGGTGGGCGATAGGGTCTTCCTCAAAGTTTCCCTTTGGAAAGGTGTCCTCAGATTTGGAAGACGCGGAAAGCTGAGGCCCAGATACATAGGGCCACATGAGATTATTGCGAGGAGTGGGACATTAGCATATAGATTAGACCTTCCTCGGAGTTGTAAAGGTTCATAACGTTTTTCATGTATCCATGCTCCTTGAGAAATGCATTTCGGATCCCTCCCATGTACTTTCGAGAGAGTCACGACCCGTTAGAACTAAAGGATAATTTGACCTATAAGGGCGACCAATGCGGATGGTAGATCGCGAAGGAAGCGATTTTCTTGAATAAAGGTCATTAGTTAGTCAAAGTTTTATGGGAAATCCATGGGATTAAGAGGCTACATGGGAGTGTTCGGAGGCTCGAGATGCGCCGAGTCAATATCCTCGATTGTTTTCAGATTAAGGTATTCTCTTTATATTAGTTTTTGTTCATTCGAGGGCCAGGAAATGTTAGCAGGAGGGAGGATTTGTAACACCCCGTCCCGAGAGGGTGTACGGTATGTGTAACCGTATGTGCACTAAGGGCTTCCTTAATTATTTTAGTGCCATAATAGAATTTTTGAAAATTGGTTTAAGGGTGAAATTATAAAGTTTTCAAAGAATTGTGGCACTTTTGCAATTAAGGAAAGTGTTCCAATTATGGAATTTTAAAAGGATAATAATAATAATAAATTACCAAAGAAATAGTTCGGGGAGGTCTCGAAAATTCTCTAGATGCGGATGGCCGAACGGATGCGCCGTTAAGTTTGTCTCACGAGAAATCCTAGTAACCCGGGAAAGTTTCGTTAAATTCGAGATAGTCGAATATTTTGCGAATTTCTGGCGGCAGTTTAGAGTGAAGCACGAAAAGCGGGATTTTAGAAAAAATCTCGAAAATGGAAAATATTTAAGGAGTATTCAATTAGGATAAATAAAATTTTTGAGACAAAAATGGATACGAATGAGGTAATGAAATTATTTATCTAAATAATAATAATAATAATAATTAAAAGAAAAAAAAAAAAGGAAAAACGAAAATAAAAAAAGAATAAAATATCAAATGGGAAAGTGACGGACGGGAGAGGCAGAGAGAGGGCGTGAGAGGCGATTTTTATTTTATTTTCTCTCTTTGATTCTTTCTCAGATCTATGTAAATCGGACCGTAGGCGTTCGTCGGAGTAGAAGGCAAAATTGGTATACGCGAAGAGAGCTACGCATAGGTACCAATATCTTAGCCTTTTGTCAAACTTTTAAAGGTAGAAAATTTGCCTAATTGTGTTATTTCAAACTAAAAGGTTATGTAATGGCTTGTTTCTTAAGCAGAGTGAAGGTCGTAACCTTTGAGTCCCGATATTTTAAATTGAGTTTATGAATTTTTAGGAATTTTTGGGACTGTGTTCGGACAGTCAGGGCTGAATTTTGGGACTGTTTATGGACATTTTTATTGGAAATTTCGAGATTGTAGTCGAGCCAGTCGGACCCGAATTTTTAGAAATGTTTAGAATTCCATTTTTAGACTCTATGGAAAGTCCACAGGTCAAGAGATTGACTAAAACATATAGTTTTTATGGGGCATTTAATGTGTATGGACATTTTTGGACAATTTCACATCATATTACTCGATGTCCGTGTCGAGATGGGACTAGTACGTAAGGTTTGTTAGAATCGAGTTAGTTCGATATAGTCACTTTAGCCACCGTGTATGTTTTGTGGTTAAAGCGTTAAGCGAGGGCATTTTAAGTAGTGAATGAATTGTGTAGGCGATTTAGGCGTCAGAGCGAGAATCTAGAGTGCTTGACAAGATTTGAAAGAAATTAGTGGAGGAGAAAAGGTGAGTACTTTCAAAGAAATCATTTTCTAAAACGAAAATTGTTTTAAATTACAAGTTTGTAAGTGCTTTGAAAATATAGATTTATAAAGCATTTTTTACCTCCCAATTGTTATACTCAGTAGAAAAGTTTGATTTCAGTATTTAAGAAACAGTTTGGCCTGGTTTAGCAAAACCCCTAGATGTACCTGACTCGAGTTTCAGTCGAGATGTATTTCGGATTGTGCATGACGAGGTTATGGGATATTATGACTAACTTCATATTGCCTGATCGGCAGATTTGGGGGGTTAGATCTAGCATATATTTATATAGTGAAAATTAAGCCCTCTGCACATTCAGTATATAGTTAAGCGTGGCCCGACTTAGTACATAGCGATGGTGTTGGTTCCGGGTTCCATCACCGAGCATTTAGTTTAGGAGTTCCATTATGCTATATAGATCCGCCGTGTTCACTTGGGACCATCTTAGCGGGTAGTGTTAGAGGTTCACTACGATGCGAATTCCGAGGTTCCGTGGCATCACGTCTAAGGTATTTCGAAATGGGCCTGATGGTTGGTACTTGATTTCTGATGCCCTTTTAGATATTAACCACCGCGAAACGGAGTTTCGGCCCGGCGATAGTTTTAGAGCAGTTTCGTGACGAGAAATAGTTTCGAAACGATTTTCGGCAACGAGAAGCTTGATTTTGAAGCAGTTTTCAAAAATGGTTTTCATATAGCTTCAGTTTTTCTCATAACGAGTTTACAACCATTTATGTCTGATTTTCATATTGGGAGAGTACAACGACGAGCGGCATTTAGAACTTATAGTACTCAGGCGGGTTTGGCTCCACCGGTTTTGTTTTAAAATAATTTTTTCAGGTGCAGTCTTTGAAGCGAAAGACAGCACCCCAGGGATCCTTAGTCCTAGGCAATGTGTTATGATTATATATAAGATAAGGTGTAAATTAAAACTAGTAAAAGTTAAAATGTGGCATTTTGTATATGTAAATATCTTTTGTAAAATATGCATGCATGGTTTTGAGAAAAACAGGTTGCGATAAACTTATATTTGATTGATCCTTATCTTATATTTTGATGAGGACCAGAGGTCCCTTTATGATTGTAGTTGGATTTTGGAAAATATTGGGAATTATTTTGTTTTTATACAGGTGATTTTGTATTTTGGGCTTGACCAGTGCGGCTAGTTATCGCTGCCAGGTACCGTTAAATCTAAAGGTGTGATTTGGATAGAAAGTGAAAAATTTTATAACCCACGTTTTCCAAATACAAGATTAGAGGCTTGATTTCTGGCTTAGCTTCATGGTAACTTGTCGGTCAGAGGCAAGCTTGGGGGAGGTTCTTGTGGAGTCTTAGCGAATTTCTATCAGCAGGAAGGGTGCAATAAGCCCAAAACTGATAAAGAAAAGAGAATACGAGGAAACGAGGAAACCAAATTTGGGGAGCAAATCAAAGGATTCAAGTTTTTATACAAGTCTCTACAGAAAGATTTCGAGAATAGATTGGATGATAGAGACAAGAAGCAAAAGATCTGAATCTACGAGGCCAAAGAATGGTGGAAAACTTAGATCTGATTAACAACAATCTTGCAAATTCTAGAGGTTATGGCGAAATGGAGAATACAATGAATGGCTTTGGGAAGAAATGGGATGAGTTGAACAAAAGGTTGATCTCTCTAATGAGATTTTTTCATTGAAGAACAAATGGAGAAGGGAAACCAAGAAGAGAAAGGAAAGAAGAAATGAAAATTCCACAGATTCACCCGTTTAGAGTACGTAGAACCTAGATCCCCCCATCTTTGCTCCTGGCTATTTCAAAAGAAAAAAATAGACCTTCTCCCTGCCTAACTTTCATTACCATCCTTATCCCATACTGTGTATCCAACTGCTGCAATTGAATCAGTAATAAAATGAGAAATTTAAATTGAATTGTTGTGTGCTATTTTGAATTTGTTTTGATTCAATGTTGTGTTGCTTTGTGGTTGCATGATTAGGAAATTAAAGTAAAGAAATTAGTTCCAAGAATAAAAACTCTTGAGATGCAATAGGCTGGAATTGGACCAAAAACTGATTAAGGTGGAATAAATACGAAATGTAGAATAAAGGGTCGAATGAATCACAGTTTGATTGAAACACAAGGTCTCCAAAAAGTTACTTAAGTCTAAGCGATAAGTCGAATTGAGGAAAGGTAATACAATAGAAGGAGCAGCTTATATTTTTGAGTTTGTGGTATGAACAATAAGTCAGGAACTTTGTTGAATATCAATTAATTTTACAAATACTCACCAACAAAAATGAGTCGGGTGCTAAGCTATGGTTAGTCACAAGCCCCATTGAACCAAATTCTAGGAATTTGTTAGATTGATGGTTGAGAGGCGAAATCTAAGGTGATACAGGCGACGAGAGATGATCTGAGCCATTCTTGGATAGTTTGAGCCATTTTAGCCATCCTACTCATATCTTGATGCATATACCTTGAGATTAAGAAATTGAGCCAACATGCTTATTATTCAAAATAACTTGATAAAACCTGACTCATTCTCGAAATCAATCCTTGATAAGAACCTATGATTACCCAGGATTGCAAGGAGGAAGAAAGAACTGAAGTTTGGGGAGTATATATTTTGAGGGACACCAAAGGAATGAAAAAGAGAGGAAGAAAATGCAATAGAAAGAACGCTTATGAGGATAAGTTTTTATCTTGTGGCCTAACTCTCTTAATTTTCAAATTAAGTTCTTGAGTGTTTCAACACCTAGTACTGTGCCATACGGTATGGGGCTATAACCCAAGAGATTCGCTAAGAGTGTTAGAAAGCTAAAGTTAAAACATTGCACTATCCACATTGGTGACAAGCAAAGGAAATTTCCCAGTAGAGTTACAAGAGTGAGAAATAAGGGCGCCACAATTACGAATTGAAGAAATCAAGAGATGTCCCCCAAACATGAAGTTTAGGGAGTTTATTAGAGAAACTCTGAGGAAGAAAGGGGCAAAAGAGGAGAGAAAGGGTTCCAGGAGTAATCTTAACTTTAAAATTCCATTCCATCCTACCCGTTACCGAACTTTAACAGTATAAGCCCAGGAGCACAGAGGTGATCTTGAAGGGAATTTGAAATCACCTATTAGTGGAGATCGATATGAAAAACAAACCTATGGGATTTGGAAATATAAAAGCAATCAAAAATGTGAAGGACTTTAGGGAGTTAAATGACTCGATATGAAAAGAAAGAGGAAAATAATCTATTATTGTGAGGATCAATGATTATGTCTTTTGTAAAACGATTTCAGGATTTAGTTTTGTATAGTATAAAGAGTAGAAACCAATCGTGAACTGGACTTGAAGCTAGATGCGAAGCCATGCATACCTTGTATTTCAAATTAAAATTGGTACCTTTGAGAACAAATCGAAGAAAAATGTCCTTAAGAATTTTCTTTTATTTTGTTTGAGGACAAACAATTCTTCTTTTTCTTTGGCGAGGACAAGCAAAACTTTAAGTTTGGGGGAGTTTGATGAGCTTAAAGTCATCTATTTTTAGTCCATTTTACGGTAATTTTAATGTAAAGGAATAATTAAGATGAAATGCGGCTTCATGGTGGTAATTGCGAGGAAGTATAAAGAAAGAAAGAAAATGCGGTGGAAAAATACGATGGCAGCGGAGTAAAAATGCAGAAAATGTGACGAAATAGAAAGCAATGGCGAACTAATGTTGCGACTTTTGGGGGTTACACGGTCGGGTTCACGAGGTCGCGACATCGGGAAAATTGAAGGAAATTTGATGCGGTCGCGACCGGGATCTGAATGGGCGGTAGAGTTGAGCGAGAAACATAAGAAGTGATGTCGCGACAACATAGTAATATCGCGACAAAAGTTGATATGTCGCGACAAGGGATGAAATTAAGTGACAGTGTCGACTTGAAGCTATGACATGTTTGGAAAGTTGGGGCTGAAGTTAAGCGAAAGCTGTTGTCGCGGCGGAGGAATTTGAAGTCGCGACACGAAAGCAACAAGTGAGGCCTCAACATAAGCTGAGGTCGCGACGTGGTCGGAGTCGCTGACGTGAGACTTGCTCGGTTGAAAATTTGTAAAGAAATGAAAGCGTACAGTCGCGGCGTGAAGTTGATGTCGCGACGCCGAGGGCTGCAGATTGAAACCTCCGAGACTAAAGGCGATGTCCCGACATGGTCGATGTCGACACTCACGAAGGACGGAGTTGAGCTGCGAGCCATGAAGTGATGTCGCGACCAGATATTGATATCGCGACATCGGAACGGCTTTGATTGAGACACGTGGAGTCATGAGAGTGATTTAGCGACAAAGGGATGGATGTCCTGACGGCGGGAACCATCAAAAGTGAAAACCTCGAGCCATAAGGCGTGCGCCGGCGACAAAGAGATTGATATCGCGACAACAAAGAGCACAACCGGTTGAAAGATACAAGTGGCGACCAGATTGAAGCATGCAGTGATCAGTTGATGTCACGACAATAGGTTGTTGTTGCGAAATAAGAAAACTTCTGATTGAAATTTAAAGAATAGGAGCCCCATTGTGCGACCGCAGTTGATGGCCGCGACATCGCGAAACCCGATTGAAACCTGCGGATCAGCAAAGGCGATGGCGGCGAGATTGATGTCGCGACACCGAAGACAAGTTGAATCTTGGAAGACTTGAGTTGAAATTAGCGAAGTGACACTTGCTGTGTCGCGACATCGGGAAGAGACCAATTGAACCCTGCGAAAGCATAAGGCGGGGTTGCGACGTAGGATCGGGGTCCGCGACATCGAGAAATCATCAGTTGAACTCTGAGGGCAGAAGTGATGTCGCGACCGTGAGATCGATGTAAGCGATGGATGATGTCGCGGCCAAGGGAGGATGAAGTCGCGACTGAACATTAACATGGGCCGACCCACTTGGAAGTCGCAGCGCATTGGGATTAGGGCCCAGTAGAGCTATAAATGCGTGACTGCCCGGCTCATAAAAGTAGCTTGGCGCGACACGAGACCCGAGGAATGCAGGTGGCCCGAAGGCTTATTTTTCTTTATTTTTAGTTTTCTTTTCTTTTCTTTTCTTTTCTTCAATGTTGATAGTTAGAGATTAGATTAGATTTATCATTTAGTTTTTCGTTTATTTTAAGATTGGATGTTTGTATGTTTACGAGCGGAAGGTGAATGCGAGAATTAGTTCTTTTCAAATTACTACATGGAATCTTTGGGATTCGGACAATTCTACGGAATTGAATTTCCCGATTTCCATTGCAGTTATTCTTATGATCGGAGAATGCTATTGGGTGTAGTGCAGTAATTAAGAATCCGGCTTCCATTAAGAGTGAATGCTATAGTCGAAATTATCTTTCTGTAGTCGTTTCAATGACTCTTGAATTTCGGTTTATGAATTTACTTATGGTGTTAGGTTTCTTTGATACCGATCGAGTTTCTTATACCGGTATAGATTTGTCTCATTGCTCACGATTTCAAGGCCCTCGGTGACCACGAGAGAAGCGGAGTCCTAAGAGTTATGAACAATTGCTTGAGAAGGTATATTAACACATATTTGAGGATCTAATGAGCTTTGCAAGTTTACTTCGATAAATCTCTTCTCACTTGAAATCGAAAAGTTGAATGAGTTATCAATTTAAACAAGCGAGAGGGAGTTCACCTCGGTCGAATAGTGAGGCCGATCCGTGTTAGAGATCTAATCAAGGAGAGGATGATCTATTCTAATTTTGAAACATCTTGAAGTTGTATATCCTTGCTTGGCCAGATAACTTGGGAGCTAAGGTTTACGATCCATAAAATGGGTATGAAGTATTGCAAAAGAAAAATACCCCAGTTAAGGAAGTCCCTTTTAAGAAATGATTTATCTCATTCCCTGTCTTGAAAGAATCGAGGAAAAATTAGATAATGAAATGTGGGTGTGGAGAGATCGGCTTTGCTAGCTAAGCGCGCCCCAGATGATTTTAAAATTTCTGAAGAATATTGAGTTTTATCCGTCATTAACTACGAATTGATACTTTACAATAGCATTAATACTTGATGTGTCCTGCGAGAAGATAATTATTCAGTTTCCATTTGTTTTCTTAACCATTCTTTATTCTTTATTCTTTATATTCCAGTTTATTTGATTGCTCATTTACTTTACTCGTATTAGTAAAATTTCCAGCTTCTTAATCTAGATTCCAATATCATTTTATAGTCCAAATAATATGGAGCTTGAGTAGTCAGGGTAGTTGATCTAGAATTCTTGAGAATCTCATGGGATCGATATGCGGACTTAAATCGATTTATTACTTGTCGACACACAATTGCACTTGCGGTATATTAGGCCAAAACCAATATTGAAAGTGATTTATTCCTAGGAGTGTTTTGGGTCTCAACAGAGTTTTTATGGCGCCGTTGTGAAGGATTAGATAATAGTCCTTGGTAATAACGTCGTAAATTTGTATGTGTCTTTTGGTCTATTAGCAAGTTTTATGGCGCCGTTGTCGGGGATTAGATAATAGTCCTTGGTAATAACGTCGTAAATTTGTATGTGTCTTTTGGTCTATTAACAGTGTAGCCCGTAGGGTATTCTGAATCAACAATATTTATAACCTAACACCTCGTACTGGCATAGCATAGCTACTATAGTACAGTGGTTCTAGGATCCTCCATAGGGATGGGTTTTCTTCGTAGGAATGACTAATGTTGAGGTTTACACTGGTGATTATAACTTGGATATTGGGATTCGATAAAAAGAGTGGGTTTTGGTAGTTGAAATCGTAACCAAAGTGAAGTAAAAAAATATAGAAAAAATTCCCTTGAAGTGCTGGAGTCAGGTTTTGGGTTCTACTAGGGCAAATGAGGGTTCTCGGGGTCTTTCCTGCATTGGGGATAGTAACATATAGTTACCTCCCGAATCGGATTTTGGTTTAGCTATAAAACTTGACCCCCGATAACTATCCTTTGAAAATGGCATTCGATGTCCATTAATGTTCTCGATCGATTAAAAACATGTCTCCTTGATTACCTTCAATGTCTCATAAATGATAACTAATCAACATCCTGAATCCCAACAATAAGCATCCAATGAGCCGTAAAGCTTACACCATATACTAACCATTCAAGGTAAATCGAAGGGATCGAAACTACAAGAAGTTGAAGGAGAGAACATTAATGAAAGAGAATACCTACGTTGAAAACATGAGGGCCCCTGCTTTACCACAGGTTCCCTTGCCCAGTGCCTTCTACTTCAAGGAAGGAGGGAGTTTAGCCGCTCATTCTCTGAGTTGTCATCCTCAGGAGGTGTTTGGCTAGTGAGAAAATAAGAGAAAATGAAAAGAAAAACAAGAGCTTCTTCGACAAGACTCCCAAAATTCAATAAAAATTATACTTAAAGATTTTTCAAAATCCTTTACAGAATGTTGTTCTGGGGATTATATACCACCAAAATCATACAAATTAATAAATTGTCAAAAGCAGAAACTATTACAAAGGGATAGTTTGTGAAGAAATAAAAAAAAAAAAGCAACAAAGGTCAATAAAGAATTCGCAGTTTGCAAGAGCTATGAAAATTCTCAACCCTTGTGAAATTGACAGGGGTTTGCTTCTTTCTTCTATGTTTGCTTCTCGTTCTGCCTTCTACCTTTTGGTTTTGTAACTCTGAGTCCCAATTGATTTCTTCATACTCGAGCCGCATCCCTATCTTCAATATTTATAGTATGTGAACTACAAAAACTGCTATAAAATTGATAAGAAGCATTGCTAGGTCATTAATGTGCCAACTGGGTTAATTTGGTTGATTACTATGCAAAAAGTGCTCAAAACCCAGAGCTTTAAGAGTATGAAACAACACTATTTGGGTAGTAATCACTCCCCCCAACCGACACATTGCTAGTCCCTTAGCAATGAAGGAAGAATAAAGCAATCAAAAGCAAGATGAAAAATATGTATCTATACAAAAAAAAAAATGGTTTTGCAAATAAAATGAGGGGATAATGCTCAACTTACAACAAGAGTCACCAACATCCTACCAAAAGACTGTCTCAAGAAAAGTGTGTGCTCTGCATATTCAAGTATCAAAAGAGTGTCAACTCCTAGAGAACCAACCTGAAACCTTACACAAAAACCTAAGTGTTAGCAGTTAGTTTTCAAACATAGTACATAAGCAGTACTCTCCTAACCTAGTTCTTTTCTATTCATAGAAAATTAACTAACCTCAATAGATCAGGACCTTGGCTTTTTATTTTACAACTCTTTTTGTGTTGTAAGGGTGCGTGCGAAATTCGAACTCCTGAATAATGTCCATGTAACGGGGGTCCACCGATGACTCCCAACAAATTAAGGTTTAGGGCATCAAGTCATAAGGATCTCTCAACCACTAACTCTTCAGGTTTTACCCTGGACTTTTAATGAGCTAAGACTCAGCACTGGCCCTCTAAACTCCACCTATCCACCGTGCTTGGCAACAAAGTCGGTGACTCCCGGCCCGGTTGGTTTTAGGACAGGCTTTGAAGACTTTCTCCATATACCCCTCGGACTGTGCTCGGGTTTCCAGGCAAGTGTCACAACAATTTTTTTCTTTTGAAAGATTCATTGGTCTTTTATTCAGGGGTCCCGACCTATTAAAGGTGGTTAAAAGTACTAGGCCATAGTTTTGAAGGGCTTAGGAGGCAACGTAGTTTTTCAGCTTATAATTGAAACCTAATTTGTACAGTGTATGTTTAGTTCAAAGTGGAAGCAATAAGGTTGAAGACAAGAGAAATTTCAACGGTTTATCAACTCAAATAAGCATAACACCATCCTAACATCAACAGCATTGGGATAAGACTCCAATTTCTCATATAGAAGTTGAGCATTACAAAAAAAAATTTATGTAAGTGAGAAATTAAAAACAACAACTAAAACATGTGTTGAAAACTAAAAACATATACTTGTACTATAAGAAAAACAAACTACTAGCAAGTCATTCAATTAAAACAAAACGGACTTGCTCAAAACATAAATGGTACTTATTGCATTCAGCTCTCCCAGGCCGAATAAGACATTGTCCTCGTGGGGTTTGGAGCTGACGAGAATGAGAGGAAGTGGGCCTCTCAAATAACAGTGGAGGTGAAACACTGTCTCATATGTGTCTCAAACTGGGAAGCGAATGATGAGCAGTTGGTAGAGGCGGCTAAGGCTGCGGGAATTGGATAAGCTGTTGGAGTTGGGGTGAGCCCTCTTTCTTTGGAGTTGCGAGGTGGTATGGTATTGGAGGCTGCCCGGTGGTATGACTCTCTTTGGGCTACGAGGTGGTATAATTTGTGATCTATGGCTACTGTTGCTGGAGTGAGAAGGATAGTTGGCAAGCCCAAGTGTTGTTGGGAACACGAGGATGGTGTGATACGAGCAAGGGATAGCCGATTGCTAGCCATTTGCTCGATCGCTGGCAGCTTGTTCAACGGCTGATGGGATGCTGATAAAATTGTGAACAGCGGCCATGTAGCACCCCTTTCCCAGCCCGACTTGTTTGGCGGGTCCGAACCGAATCCGGGTTGCTCTAATGTCACTCAATCACCTTATCAAAATCATTTATCAAAAACACGTCCGTAGTGTTACACTTCGATTGGCATAAAATCCTTGCCTGAATATGCGGAAACTTTTAAAGGGGTAAAGCCGTTTCAGAATTTTCATTCATGCAAAAAGTACAATTACTATAAGAGGCATATCAAGAAGCCTTTTTAAGCGATTTACAAAATAGATATTCAGAGTTGAAATTGTTTTACAAAATATCCAATATTCAAAAGAGAGATATGGGGTGAATCGTATGTGAACACTCGCGATTCTTTCTTTATGACTCGGCGCTCCTCGATCTTGTTTTTCGCTCTGATTCAATCGGTACACAGCATGGGCCAAAACTGCAGCTAAGCATTTTTCATGCTTGGTAGTTTCTATCCCCAATTTCATTCTCGGTTTCAGTTTAAATCAAATCATGCAATTTTATTAAACAAAATTTCATATCTTTTTGGATAATCAATGTCAATACACTACATATACTTATTTCATATACAATCATTTATGGTTCATTGATCAAATCTGAATATACACTTCCATATGCAATAAGTCATTGATAATCAAATCATGCATTTCTGACACTCTTTTCATTTCAATTCGCAATCATGCTTTTGATTCCGATTTTGTCACAATCTGAATCGATTCAATTTGGTTTGCCCTTCATAAATTTAACCTATGTTTCGATATACGGGATATTGGAATTCTTGCTTGAATCTCGTTGGGTTACGTGAGCCGGTATAAAAGCGGTTTTATAACCAGAATGCGATCTCGTTGGAAAACAACTTTGACTGGTTATAAAAAATCAATTAGTGAACCTTTACCAATACGGAGATCTGTTGGGCTAACGTCAGGCTTACATCAATCTGATGATTCGCGTCTTGCTATTTTGACCCTTGGTAATTTTAGATCTATCCTTCATAAAAACTAAACGGTTAACATTCAACTAAGGGCGTTCAAATCTTTTACAGAAACATATAGTACAATATGTACATTTGTATAAACGGTTCATTTTCAATACTCGTGCGATTTTCATTTACCCGGCTTATTTCTGATCAATTTATTCAAATCAATTAAAATAATTCAATATGCTTTTTCTTATGCATTTAGAACAAATAGTTCAAATCTTGAAATGAGAATAGGAGAAAGATATAACAAACCAAATAATCCTCTTTGATTCCGTCTTAGGAATCTACTGCTTGATACGGGACCTTACCTTGTCGACCTTATTCAAATCTGATGACAATCACATATTAGTAGGTTATTCTAGGAGTTTTTTGGTTAGGGTTTATGTCTACCCGATACCCCTTCACTTGAAAATTTTTTTGGGGACACATGAGCCATAATTTGCTCATGCTTCCTTCAAGAAAACTTTATCTCTATGAGTCTATTTTTAGTAGGAATTAGAATCATCTCATTTGGATCACCCAGGCTTCGAGTTACGACATTTAATGACAAACTGGTCGGTATGCCCCAGTACTTGATTTACCCTACTATTATTCCCAATTTTAGGGGTCTTAAATCTATAAATTGGTAATGGTTCCTTATACTCATTTGAATATATGGTTCTAAGGTTTCTTCTCCAACTGAAATAATCCAATTTGGATCACCAAAACTCAAGTTATTGCATTTTACATCCAGACTACTCTAATTTGGAAAGCGAGAATGGGGCTTGTTCTTACACATAGCTCCCACTTTGACAAATTTAAGGCACTTTGGGGTTACAATTTGCATACACTTCCTTCAGTAAATTATTTCCCTAGAGTTTATTTGCAAGAATTTTAATCCACTCAATTTGGATGAGTGTGAACTCAACATAATGGCTCTTATACTTGATACCCAATGAGCATAACGTGAGCTACCCGAGTTCACTTTTAAGCCCGTATTTGAGAGCCTTAGAGCTACAATTTGCTCCTAGTATCTCCTATAAATTTGTAGACCTGTCTCGTATGGTTATTTACCAATTAGAATCACTTCATTTGGATGATTATAACTTAATCTATAGCCAAAATAAGAACATGGGTCTTGACAAAATTTGACAGCGTTTCCTTTGAAAACCCAACATTTTCCCTTTTTACAAACACTCCTCCAAACAAATCCAATCCAATCTAAACAATGCAAAACAATCTCAAACTGAACTAAAACCATCTAAGAACACTTTTTCACCACATTTGGGGTTTATTAAACCCGAACACAGAAGTAGAAGGGGGTTTGAGTTTTTTTTTCTTGCATGTAAATCCTTTCAGGTCCTTTAATGTCAAGCTTTCTTTAAGCACAAACTTGATCTCTTAAACTCTTGGTTAATGGAACTTGGGAGAATCACAACCTCCTCACTTTGCAAGCCTTTAGCTCTCCGCTTCCTCTCTCTCTCTCACGTTTTGCTCAGCTTGAGCTTCCCCATGTCACATAAGGCCTTGTTTGGCCTTCTTTAAAAATCCATTTTTGGGTTTAGGTTCTTATAGCAATTGCTAAGCTTGCCCCACTATTTGTCTCTATTTACCATTTAAAATTCTCGTGGTACTTAGACATTTGTTCTTTCTAACCTTATGACCATAGGTCCTTTATTCCTAATTTCCCATTTTTGCCCTTTTCACTTGGAGTTTTATTTAAGGGTTCAATTAATTTCTCATTTTAGCATTCCAATATTTGCATTTGGCTTTTAGCCATATAATGTTAATCAACATTCATTTATGATTCCTAGAAAATACAGAGGTTGACTCGATTATACCTGAAATATATAATAAAGTTATAAAAAAAAAAATCGAGGGTATTTTTTAGGTGTTACAGGCCATGATGGCAAGAAAATCCTGTGCAGCAGCGAATAGATCACCACTATTGGTGAAGAAGAGGAGGCTGAGGGTCTGACTAAACGATAAGAGAGAGTACAGAGATGAGGGTGTCTTCTATGACACTAGTGGACGAGCATTGGGTGAGAGGCGGATAGTAGTGAGGTAGAAGGGGTGGGGGCTCTGAGGCGAGGGGGGCTCTTTGCATTTCTTTGTGGTCCCTATGGTGGATCTCTCTAGGGATCTACCTCGATGGAAGTGCGGGGAAGGAGGGACCTACATCCTGGCTCCTTCTGGGTCAAGCAAATGTGGCCTCGCAAACTTGACAGGACTCTCGATGGGGCTCAGCCGGAAAGCCTAGGTGCTCCAATACATGAGAGAGAAACCGCGGAAACAACAATGGAATGGTCACCCGGCTACGCTAAGGTCAGCCACGGTGTATCTTCTCTTCGAGTGGAGAGGGATGTCATAATAAGCTTTGGGGCTAAACCAAAGCCTAGAAGGGCCTCCGAGGGATGGTCCTTGCCTTTAAAACCTAGATGTTGAAGGGGAAACTAGATTAGACCGCGTTATATGGTCCACAGCATCTTTAGTGGAAGAGTCTGCGGAGCAAAAATAGGGCGGTGATGTGTCTGGAAGGATTAGGACCCATCGGGCGAAGGATGTGGCCAACGTCATAGTCATTTGGGTGGCTGGGATCGGAAGGTGAGCTTGAGAACTATATCATTTGCTCGAAGGGTGCCACCCCGATGGCCATCAATGAGTGAGTGGATAGCGGTGGATTATTGCTCACTGAGAAGGCATCGTGGTAGAAGTCAATCACTACCTTCGGATAGAAGAATTGGTGAGGAGTCATAAATGGCTCTAGAGAGTAGCGCTGAACAAGCCCCATCGAGTCCCGGAGCTTCGACATACTGGAAAAAGCTGGAATATCATAAAAGTATTCGTTATGGAAATCCTTGTTCTGACAGTTAGTGTTTCCTTATATTGGAGCACAAGGGAAGAGTGGCCTCATCACAGCAGACAAAATGGAGCTTGGTGACATTGGAGTGATGGCTGAGGCTTCCGGAGGTGGATAAGACTGTGGAGGCACCTGCGGCTGGGACTAGGAAGACTCTCCAGGGCCAAAGGTCCTGGCCTGCTTGGGTGGAGGTGGCCTGAGCACTAGTAGTGTGTGAGGGGGATCTATGGGCACGGGTCTAGTCTGTGTCTCATACCTACGCACCGTAGGAGAGGCAAGGGCAGTAGCTTGGGAGATTTCGGCAAGATCCGTTAGGTCGCAGAGGCCGACTAAGATTGCAAAGAGCCATGTGCCTCTACCAAGGGAGGGGGCCTCGCACGGTGCCCGGAGGATGAGCCAGGGGCCCTCCCCGGGTCTTTGCCATTGTTGCAGTCCGATGGATGAGGGTCAGAGAGGGGGAGGGAGGTGTTGCACAGGGGAGGGGGCTTTTGTAGTGTGAGAGAGACCAGAAGGGAGGAGATGATCTTCGTGGGGGTGGTTATGTATTTATGTGAGTGTAGGGAGGTGAAGGGTCTGGACAGTTGAAAGGTTTGATGAATGTGAAATGTCAGGGAGATGAAAGATAAAAACGAATTGATAGAGGGCAGTGAAGAGTCACTAGTTTGGGAACTCGCAGCCGGGAAGAAGAGGGCAATGTAAAATCGAGCAAGGTTATGTAATTTTCGCAACCCTTAAAAGCACCGCAAAATTTCCTCAGAGGGCTGCAACTTCCAACAAATTCTTCGACCTCCTTGTTTCGTGATTTTAGCACAACCTGCAAAAACAACATAGGAAAATCCATAAAAATAGCAGGAAAATGAATTGAAAAATAAATTAAAGGAAAATTTTGAATAAATCAAAAGAAAAAGGAAAAAAATAATAATAATATAAAAGATTAAACAAGAAGAAGTAGACTCTGCAATCTCAAGGGAGACTGGGTCCACCCAACCCCATTCTTCAGGTGTTTTGAGGCTCAAGGAGGGTAAGCTCCTCCTTATCCGACTAAAGGAATTGCATAAGGTTTGGAGGCTAGTACATTCACTTTGGAAGATTTGGCTCTCATTTGAGCCAAGAAGTTCCACTACTTCGTTTGGATAAACTTGATGAATGGTGAAGGGACCACCCACCTGACTTTAGTTTTCATAAATACATGAAGTTTGGAATCATAGAAAGATAACTTATCTCCTTTTTTGGAATGTTTCGAGCCACCATCCGATCACACATGCCATTCTTTATACTCCGTCCCAGCACCCGGGAGTTCAAGCATCATTTCTTACTTCCTCTTAACTCATCGAGGTCAAGAAATCTCTCAGTCAAGTTCTGCATCTATGTTGAGCTTTTTAATGGCCCACCATAATTTGTGTTCGATTTCCACGAGGAGGTGGCATGCTTTTCCATAAAGCAGCTGATACGAAGACATCCCAAGAATGGTCTTGAAAGTTATTCTGTATGCCCATAGTGACTCCAGTAGCCTGAGCGACCAATCTTTTATGTTTGAATTCACCACCTTCATCAAGATGGTCTTAATCTCCCTATTAGCTAGTTCCACTTGACCACTAGTTTGAAGATGGTAAGGAGTGGCCACTTTGTGTTTCACCCCATATTTGGCTAGGAGGTTTTCAAAGAGTTTGTTGCAGAAATGGGTACCTCCATCACTGATTATGGCTTTAGGCACTCCAAATCTGGAGAAGATATTCTCCTTTAGAAATTTAAGCACCACCCTATGATCATTGGTATTACAAGGAATCGCCTCGACCCATTTGGACACATAATCAACTCCCACCAAGATGTATGAATACCTGAAAGACATAGGGAATGGCCCCATGAAGTTAATGCCCCAAATATCGAAGATGTCTACCACTAAAATTGGGTTTAAGGGCATCATGTTACTTCGAGTAAGCTTCCTGAGTCTTTGGCATCGATCGCACATTCGGCACATGGCATGAGCATCTTTGAAGAGGGATGGCCAGTAAAAACCATATTGCAAGATCTTCATGGTTGTCTTTTGTGAAGCAAAAATGACTTCCACAGGCATTTTCATGGCAGTGGCTGAGGATCCCCTATTGTTCATCTTCAGGCACACACCTTCTGATGATTTGGT
The DNA here is from genome assembly GCA_016808115.1 of Tetrastigma voinierianum. Lineage (NCBI taxonomy): Eukaryota > Viridiplantae > Streptophyta > Magnoliopsida > Vitales > Vitaceae > Tetrastigma > Tetrastigma voinierianum. The sequence goes on from JAEQBH010006449.1 coordinate 55,534, forward strand.
CGGCGCAGTGTTTGAATAGAAATGGTTCTTCCCAATAATAAAAATGAATTTTGGCGAAGAAGTATTTCTTATCCTATGCTTTCCAATCAATTGGGATCTCCCTGTTGCTAAATAATTAGCAATATGAGCATACCAGGGTGCATTCCCTATAAACATCAGAGACTCCTCAAGGAACTCATCATTAATGGGAGGACTGTGGGAGTCATGAGCTATGGTTAATCTGTAGAGATGATCTGCTACTACATTCTCCACCCCCTTCTTATCTTTGATTTGGAGGTTAAATTCCTTGAGTAGGAGAACCCACCTGATAAGTCATGCCTTAGCATCTTGTTTCGTTAACAGGTACTTCAAAGTACAGTGGTCTGTAAAAATAACAATGAATGACCCCACCAAGTATGCTTTAAATTTGTCTAAGGCATAGATTATTGCTAATAGCTCTTTTTCTATGGTGGTGTAAATCCTCTGTGCTTCATTTAGAGTCTTGCCCGCATAGTAAACCACGTAAGGCTTTCCATCTTCTCTCTACCCAAGAACTACCCTAATGGCATAATCACTTGCATCACACATTATTTCAAAGGGAAGTCACAACAAGTGCTCACTATGGGTGCGTGAGTCGTGTGACTGAGCTCCTAGAAGGTCTCAGCAACCCTTCCATCCCATGGTGCTTATCCTTGACCAAGAAATACGCAGAGGTTTTGCAAATTTTGAAAAGTCCTTAATAAACCTTCAGAGAAACCCGTATGGCCAAGGAATCGCTTTATTGCCTTAACATTCAGGAGGTGTAGCTTAGAAATAAGCCTGCCACCTCGGGCTTTATCAACCTCAATTCCCTTGTTGGAGATGACATGTCCAAGGACAATTCCTTGATGTACCATGAAATGACACTTATCCCAGTTAAGCACTAAGTTTTTCTCGATGCATCTGTTTAAGACAATCTCAAGGTTGGCCAGGCAATCCTCAAAAGTGCCCCCATATATGGTGATGTCATCCATGTACACCTCCATGATGCGTTCCACTATATCACTGAAGATACTGAGCATACACCTTTGGAAAGTGGCAGGTGCATTGTAGAGGCCGAAAGGCATTCTCTTGTAGACATAAGTTCCAAAGGGGCAAGTGAAGGTGGTCTTCTCCTGATCCTCCACAGCGATTTCAATTTGAAAGTATCTAGAGTAGCCATCCAGAAAGCAATAAAATGGGTGCCCAAAAACTCTCTTCAGAACTTGATCAATGAAGGGCAAGGGAAAATGGTCCTTCCTTGTCACTGCATTCAGCCTCCTGTATATACATACCCTCCAACTTGTAGTGAGGCATACAGGCATATCTTCTCCCTTCTTGTTATGTACAATAGTCACCCCTTACTTTTGAGGTACAACTTGAGTAGCGCTCACCCAGGGACTGTCTAAAATGGGGTAGATAATACACGCATGAAGTAATTTTAGAATTTCAGCGCGTACCACCTCTTGCATGTGGGAATTCAATCATCTCTGTGGTTGTTGCACCAGTTTGGCTTCTTCCTCCATGTAGATGTGATGAGTGCAAACCAAAGGGCTAATTCCCTTTAAATCTAAGATTTGCCATCCAATGGCTTGCTTGCACTTCCTGAGGATTCCTAGCAAATCGTCCTCCTATGAGACGTTTAGGGATGAAGAAATAACCACGGGGCATTGGTTGCCCTCCTACAAGTATGCATATTTCAAGTCTGTGGGGAGGGGTTTTGGATCAAGCTTTAGGGGCTCTCCCTTTTCTTTGTCTTTCTCAGTGAACAGGGGGAGGATTTCTTCCTTCTTTTTCCAAGGACAAAAAGCAGCACACAAATTTAAGGGTTCATCCAAATTTTCAAGTAGCTCTACCAATTCCTTTATCAATTTTGCCTGTGACTACAGTTGCTCACACTACTCTTCCACTATGGTGTCAATCAAACACACCTCTTTTAGGTCTTCTTCATCTAAAGTAGAACATGCTTTTGCCGAGGTGAAAAATGTTGAGCTCTAGTGTCATATTGCCAAAAGTGAGTTGCATAACCCCATTTCAACAATTGATGATTGCATTGGAGGTAGCCAAGAATGGCTTTCCGAGTATAATGGGCACATAATTGGCTCCCACAGCTACTGGCTCCGTATCAAGAACAACAAAGTCCATTGGATAGTATAATTTCTCAACCTACACCAAAACATCTTCAACAGTGCCCTTGGGAATTTTTATTGACCTGTCTGCTAAAGACAAGGTGATAGTGGTGGGTTTTAATTCTCCTAGCCCCAACTACTTATAGACTGAGTAGGGTAACAAGTTGACACTGGCCCCCAAATCTAGTAATGCCTTCTCCACACAAGTTCCTCCAATGTTCACTAATATGGACACCTCGATCTTTGTACTTCATCGAGTCTTCAGACCGCATGATGGCACTCACTTGCTCTGTCAAAAGGCTTTCTTATCCACATTCAGTCCCCTCTTTACAGTGCACAAGTCTTTTAAAAACTTGGCATAGGTTGGAACTTGCTTAATCATGTCCAAAAGGGGAATGTTGACTTTCACCTGCCTCAAAACTTCAAGAATCTTAGTTTGGTTGTTCACTCTCTTTCGCTTTTAATGCTTCGAGGGAATAGCTGGGGCATGTTTTTCTCTTCATCATGTCTTCCTTTGATCACTATCTGTTCGCCCTCATCTTGGCTTTTTAGCTTTATCATGGTTTAGGCATTGGTTGCTCAATCCACTACTCTCAAAGTGATAACCGCTTACCTCATCCATTTTAGGGAGTAGTTTCACTCAAGCCGGCTTATTTCATGAACTCTTAGGTTTTGCTTGAGTCTTATGAGGGGAACTTCTCTTTTTCTTGCACCTAATGTTGATTGGTCAGCCTAGAGATGGAATACTGTAGGTTGTTAAATTCTGGAACCCATCTATTCTCTTGTTCACAGTGCTTTCCACGGTGTCAACCCTCTGATTTAGCTGCACATTCAATGCTTTTTGCTCTTCTACAAAATTACCCATCACCTTGCTTAAATTCATAATGGCATTTTCAACTGGAGAAGTTGATGTGGTTGTGATGGCTGAGAAGTTGAAGCATACTGTGGAGGAGCAGGAGGTGCATACTATGGAGGCTTTGCCTTCCAAGAGAGATTTTGGTGATTTCTCCAGCTAGGGTTGTAAGTGTTGTCATAGTTGCATTGGTTGATGGTTGAATTGGCCAAACCGCGTTAAACACTCCACCCGACATCTCCCTCATTGTGGAATAGTTGGGCTGTTCTCCTAGATGCTCGGTGGATTGATACGTCTTAGCATGGCTTGTTTGGCATAGGAATCTCGATCCTTGCACCTCATGAGGATTTCTCATTTCAGTTCTTAACCTTCTAATTAAGGTGACTTTGGCTTTCATATTTCATGTCCTCGGAAGAAGTACAGCTGCCACCCTTTATCTTGGATTAGCGTCTCACATTCTTTCCTATCTCCCTTGAGTTGGCTCATTCCAACCTTTTGGGCTTCAACTACATAATTCGAAATCAAGCTTCCTGGATTTTTACTCAAAAATCCCCTCCACACATAGTCTCACAGCAATTCTTCATAGCGGGAGAAATTTCATCATAAAAGTAGATTACCGAGTAGCCATGTAAACCCTCGTGAGGACATGTAATGATCTAAAAAAACCCTAACAGTTTTTATAACATGTTCAGGGTATAAAATAAATTAAATTATATTTTTTCGGAGTTTAAATGGATAAAAACGAAAAATGATAAAAAAAAAAACCATAAATTTTACAAGAGCCAAATAAATTTGGTAAAAATTGTCAAATGAGGACCTAAGGGTCATAAATGAGTAATGTAAGTGGCAAAGTATAAATGAAATGAAATGAAGTAGAAATGAAAGAGATATAAAGCCCTAAAATGCAAAAAATGGGAAAAATAGGAATTAATGTAACAAATGACAGCCTTTTGAGTTTGAGTATTAGAATAACCGTCTATGAATGAAGAGTCTCATTTAGAGGCATTTTATTGGGTAAAATCAGTTTAGAGAAAAGGATGAGTGGGTGATTTGCTCCATGAGATCAAGAGTTTAAGTGATCGAGAAGGAAGGGGAGAGAAGAAAGAAAGAAAAGAGATTTAAAGGTAAACGAGCCCTAATCCTACTCTTTTCTTGTGTGTTTGAGTTGGAGAAAAAAACTAGCTTTGTGTAGAATGTTCTTGGAGTAGATGTTAGTTCAGTTTGAGGGTTGTTTTCTACATTGTTTTGATTGGTTTGGATTAGAATTTTGTGTAAAGGAAATAGTGAAGTTTCAAAGGAATTCTTTGTTAAAAATTTCAAAACCTTTGTTTTTATTTTAGCTATAAGTTAAGTTATAATCATCCAAATTGAGTTATTCTAATTCGTAAAGAACCATAAGAGCTAGAGATACAAATGTATAGAATGGACCAGGAGCAAATTGTAGCTCTAAGGCTCCCGAATATGGGCTTAAAGATAAGATTCGAATAGCTAACGGGTATGCTCTGTTTTGGGTGTGGTGATGTTTTGGCCATAAGTTGTCACTTATCCAAATTGCATGATTCAAAATTTTGGGTAAACTAGACTTCTAGAGAAATAATTTACTTGAAGGAAGTGTATGCAATTTGTAATCCCAAAGTTCCTAGAAATCTGTCAAAGTGGAGCTATGTGCAAGAATAATCGATTAACTGTAATTAAGTAGCACGGATGTAAAATCACGATAGCAGATTTTAGTAATCAAATTGGATGATTCCAATTGGAGAAGAAACCTTAGAACCATAGCTTAAAATTAGTAGAAGGAATTATTCTCAATTTATGAATTTAAGACCCTAAAATCAAGAATAACAGTAGGTAACCGAGTGAGTTGGGCATACCAACCAATTTGTCATTAAAATGTAAGTAACTTGAGTTTGGGTAATCGAATGAGATGATTTAAATTCCTACTTAAAAATAGACTCATAGAAAATAATTTTGTGGAAGGAATCACTTAGACGAAATATGGCTCATGTGTCCCTAGAAAATTTTTCAAGTGAATGTGTATTGGGTAGACATCAACCATAACAAAAAATCCTAGAATGCACAACTGATTTTGTTTCTTGGGTTGTTCTTTAATAGTGACATATTTGTGATGGATTAGGGGTTGGTGACAAGGAAGCTTGACCAGAGCGGGATTCAGGGATAGAGATCGGCGACGACCTTATTGGGTTTGTTCTTCACACTTCTTCTTTGTTTCGGTTTGTGTTTTGTTTGGCCAAATAAATCTAAAGGTTTTATATGAATATGCATGTGTGCTCAGTTTGGTAATAAATGAATTGGTTTGTTCTCCACTTCTTTCTCTCTATTTCTAAAATGTTTGGATTATAGAAATAAGTGGATTTATTAAAAATAGATTGTGATAAATTACATTGATTTGTTTTAAATTGATTTGATCTATTGATTGTGAAATGAATTGCACATGAAAAAGTGCATAATTATTAGAGCAAGTATTTGGATATAAATGTATATACACTATTGTAAATTGCTAAAATTATTTAGTGCAGCCAATAGAATATTCGTAGATTAAATTCGAGTTAAGGGATAGATTGATCTGCAAATAGGGGTCAAATGAAGCGATCACTGCGTCGAGCGTAATGATGTGGCGCCGATTCGTAGCCTAAGCGGGGCGATATCGATAGTGTTCATGAAATAATTTTTATGCCCGGTCGTATTTCAGCGAGGCCGATGCGTGTTATAAAACTTTTTTTATATACCTGACCCTCTGACTTAGCGGGGCCCAGGTAGCCGATTGATTACGTTATCACGTACCAGAAAGCATAAGTTTAAATTCGTTTAAGAGCAAATTGAAATGATAAGAAAATTGTGAAATCGTAGTTTGAGTTTTGAATGATTTAGCCCAGCATATGAAAGTGCATATTTGGAATGATCAATAAACTGTAAATGAATGTATATTACATTGATCATTCAAAAAGATTAAAAAGCATTGTTTAGAAAAATTGCATGATTTGTATTAAACTGAAATGGAAGAGAGAACTATATAGAATCACTAAGCATGAAAATGCTTATACGTTATTTATCATCGTAGCAGTGCTCCGAATAGAAAGTGACATGACCCGAAGATCGTGCGAGCGCGAGCCGTACGTAATGACGAGCGGAGTATAAGTAAATGCTCCATTTCATACATATCATTTCATTCATGATATTTTGTAATTATTTTGCATTGAACTCAAAGATGTAAAAGTCTTCATAAGAAGATCACATTTTCTTTATATATATATATATATATATATATATATATATATATATATATATATATATATATATATATATATATATATATATTTTTTTTTTTTTTTTGAAAGTATGGAAATGTAATTTTACATATTGTGGACATCAAAGGATAAACTCCATAATATTTTGTAATTGTATTTGAAAATGCATGGAATGCGATTTGTATAAATGTGTTATTCATGAGCAGTTGAATTTTATTTAAATTAAGAAATGTATATTTTGTTTTATCAAAGCTACAGTTAAATTGTTATAAAAGGGCGCGAGTGCGCTACAAGACAAGCATTTAGTACTTCCATATACCTCTCCCATCATGCATAGAATTTTTCACTTTCAACGTAAAGCAGAAGGTGAAATCTACCTCTTGGTAGTTGTTACGCTAATGGAAAATTTCTTTAAAAACTCAGCACGCATCTCTGTCCCGGTTGTGTGCTCATAGCCTCAAGGGAGTTGATCCAAATTTTAGCTTTATCCTTCAATGTGAAGAAAAAGATTCGCCTCATTAGATCCTTTATGACGGTCTCTCTCCTCCTTGAAGGTGTTGCAAACCTCCTCAAACTCCCTCATGTGCGAGTAAGGGTTCTCACTCTCCATGCCATGAAAAGTAGGAAGAAGTGGCACAAGGTAAGGCCTAACAATCATTTGCTCAGTTGGAGACACAATGCAGGAGGGTGCACTTATTCATGGAGGGTGTATGTGGTCCCTCACGGTTGAATGCGTGAGATTCTGTCCACTCCTGCGGCTCTCTCTTTGTTTCTTCGGTGGAGGTTCCATTGGGTTTAAAAATTCGGGCCAATTCGAATATGATTCTGTGGAATACTAACTTTTTACTACATCCTTCCAGTTCATTGGAACGCAAACTCCTACATAGAAAAACAAAGACAACACAAGAAACCCAAAAAATTACCAAAAGGGTTAGTGTTAGCTAAGGGAAAAATAAATAGGTCTAAACGGTATAATGAAATCTAGTAGCTTCTTGATAGCGCTAGAAAGAATGAAAGAGAAAAGAAATTCACGGAACATGATGGATCTATAAGTGTTCCTTGCGTTATCATTTGCACTAAGGCACTATCCACAAACAGCGACGCGACGGTCGGCGTGTTTGTATGTGCGTAGAAGTGTTGAATCAACAATATTTATAACCTAACACCTCGTACTAGCATAGCATAGCTACTATAGTACAGTGGTTCTAGGATCGTCCACAGGGATGAATTTTCTTCGTGGGAATGACTAATGTTGAGGTTTACACTGGTGATTATAATTTGGATATTGGGATTGGATGAAAATATGGGTTTTGGTAGTTAGAGTATGGCAAAGTGAAGTAAAATATAGAAAAATTCCTTGAGTGTTAGGTCAGCTGGGCTTGGGTTCCAAAGAGCGAATGAGGGTTCTTGGGGTCTTTTCCTCGCATTGGGGATAGTAACATATAGTCACCTCCCGAATCGGATTTTGGTTTAGCTATAAAACTTAACCCTTAATAACTATCCTTTGAAAATGGCATTCAATGTCCATTAATGTTTTCAGTCAGTTAAAAACCTATCTCCTTGAGTCACCTTCCAATGGCTCATAAATGATAACTAATCAACATCACAAGATCTATGATAGCAACCCATTAATTTGTAAAGCTTACCATATACCTAACTATTCAAGGTGAATCAAAGGGATCGAAACCTAAAGTTGAAGAAGAGAACATCAATGAAAGAGAATACGTACGTTGAAAACATGAGGGTCCCTACTTTACCACAAGTTCCTTTGCCCAGTGCCTTCTACTTCAAGGAAGGAGGGAGTTTAGCCACTCATCCTCTGAGTTGTCATCCTCAGGGGGTGTTTGGCTGACGAATAGAAAGAAAATGGGGCTTCTTACAGGCCTCCCAAATTTAATAAAATTATCTTTGAAAGATTTTCAAAGTAGCTACAGTGTTAGTGCAGGATTATATACCACCAAAACCACAAATTGCAAATTGTCAAGCGAAACTATTACAAAGGGATAGTTTGGGAAGAAATCAAAAAAAGAGCAACAAAAATCGAAAAGAGATTCGCGACCTGCCCGAATTGACAAGAGTTGCTTAACAACCTGCATTTGCTTCTCGTTACTGCCTTCTCTACCTTACAGTTTACGTAGCTCACGAGTTCCAATTGATTTCTTCATACTTGAGCTGCATCCCTATCTTCAATATTTATAGCCTGTGAACTACAAAAACTGCTATAAAATTGATCAGAAGCATTGATAGGTCATTAATGTGCCAACTGGGTTAATTTGGCTGATTACTACGCAAAAAGTGCTAAAAACCCGGAGTTTTAAGAGTATGAAACAACACTATTTGGGTAGTAATCAAGAGACTATCCTGAAAGCAATTTCAAAGATTGTCGGACCATATAGGACATTACATGAATCGATAACTTTTCCAATTCAATTCGTTTTTTAAAACATTGATTTTTTACAATACATATATAAGGTCATTTAGTCTCTTAGTGCTTGCGCCAAGCGCTAAGGATCTAATGATGAGTCTAAAACTCATCTACTTTTTAAGCCCAATTTTCATGTATTTTTAAGGCTTAAAAGTTCAATTTAATGTAAAATCATGAAATATTCACCCAGATTTATGTTTTGTAAGAGTTTAAGGAAAAGAAGCATAAATCAGCAGAAAATAAGCAAAAAAAAAAAAAAAATCAGCACTGTGCAACAAAAAATCAATGTCGCGACATCATGTGGAGAGTGTCATGACATTTACTTCAATATTGCGACGTCGGCTGAAGTGGGTAGAGCAGAAAACACCAATGTTGCGACATCACCACGACATCACACATGATTGAAGAATTCCAAGTCGATGTCACGACATCACAACTCAATGTCGCGACATCATAACACAACCTCGAGAGTAAAAAGACATCAACATTCAATGTTGCAATATTACAACTTTGATTTCCTGACATCATATGAGAGTAGTCGAGGCTAAAACACTAGAGACAACACATTTGCAATGTGTGACATCGACCTTTCGGCATCAACTCATGGTAGAGCAATGTCATTTGTGTGGCCCGAACTGGCGAGCCGGTTGGTGAGTCGAACGAAACCAGGGCCTTGTCGAAGTCATTAATTAAATCCCTTTAGTTATTGTTTTATTAAATTTTAGTTTTCAAAGTGTCAGCATTTCCGAATCCCGACTTGACCGGTTGGCGGATCAAACGAGCCAGTTTACTCGACATTTTCAATTATCTTATCAAAACATTTTTGGTTTATTATTTTAGATTTTTGTAAGGCTGTGGAAGCATTTCATTTTGGACAAGCCCATAAACATTTACACATTCAAAAGAGCTCATAACACTTACATTTAGCAAAATGCATTTACAAAAATGCGATTCGAGTTCAAAATTTGTTTTACAAAATGTCAATGTTCGAAAGAGTAAGGTAATGCATATGTGGGTATACTCCGTAATTCCTTCTCTATGACTCTAAGCTCCTCGATCTTGGGTCTTGCTTCACTGTCTATCACTCAGTACACAACGCGTGATAAAACAATACGCTAGCATTTTCATGCTTAGTGGTTCCTATCTGATTCTGTATTCCATTTCGTTCTTATAAATCATGCATTTATCAAAATAAATGCCTTTAAACAATATCGGTGTAATGTAAAAGATACTTATACAAATACGCTTTTCAACACCATTGTTTGGCTTGCCGGTTTGTGATTTCACATATGGCTATAAATTCGGCATCACGGCCGGTCGATTTAGTGAATCTTGTCTGTTTTATAATTCAGTAGCAATGTGGTTTCACACTCAATATTACCATTTCACATATGGCTATAAATTGACCCATTCACGGCAGTTCGATTTGGTGAATCCGATCCTGTTGTCATTCGGTAGCAATGTGGTTTCACATTCAACATTCGATTTACCCCATAGCGAATTCGGTTGGTGAATCCCGTCATATTTGGTCATTCAATAATACGTTTCAAAATCAATTTACTTTATGCGATAAATCATATAGTTCGAATACTACTTTTATGCATATATTTGTAAATATTTGAATAACAATGATTCAAATAATATATATGTATATTTCACAAATAGAAACGAAGAACAAACTAGAGAAGCGAGAACAAGTATAGAACAAACTGGAATAAAGATCAATTAGAGAACAAAACCAATTCTCGATTCGTTTTTCTCGATATCAATCCTAGAGCGGAGTTATCGTCTTAACATACCTAGTCAAATACAATTTACTCACTCTTAGTGGTTAAACAATTAATCATACTAAACGAATATCGCCGAGGCACGCTACATTTTTCGTCGAGTTCCAATCTTATTTGAACCTCTCTTAATCATTTAATAAGGCTCCTATACTAACGGTGTATGGTTGAAGCAAATACGCAAAAACTACACAATGGTCATTTGGGCTCAACATGCAGGAGTACACCTTGGACTTATGCAAGTCTGGGTTCATCTGTTGGCTGTACCCAGTGCCAGGTTGGACTGTGCGGTACATGTTGGCCACAATGCCGGTACATGTTGGCCTTTAATTGGGGTGTAAATTACACCTCGAAGTACCCCAGTTGCTTCTTTTGCCACTTTTGATATTTATTCTCCTTATATAACTTCCCCATTCCTTAATTCCTCAAAAATCATCATGGAAATCATCCAAAACAACTTCAAAATACTTGTATTGGTAGTTTGGAACTCATACCACTAAATACAGGTGAAAATCCAAGAACTGTATGAATTTAGCAAAGGTTTACCAATTCTTCTATAAACCATATAATTTGATGATTCCATGTTTATTTTCCACGGTGAGGTTTACTCTCATAACCTCAACAATTTAAGGGTTTATGTGACCTTTCAAAACCTAGACCAAAGACAACTAATCTCCATGCAAACTTAGAATCAGGCCACCCCCATGATTCAAAGCGAAAACATACACAGTTGCAGTCTTCTTTTTTCTCCTCTTCATGCTTTTCCTCTTCTTACTCTCAGCACCGCTTTGCTCTCTTCTTCTCCTACGGTTTTTCTAGGAGCAATTTGAGACAAAATGTGAATTTTGGTTTATATCTCTCTTTTATACTCCCATAATAATTCTCCATGTGCAATTAAGTCCTTCGCACACCCAATTTTACCGATAGCTTGTTTTTATTTCTATTATGGCCCATCTCTACTCCCTTTATGATTTTATATCCCTTACTGTTTCAATTTTATCAACTTGTTCTAGTGCCCAAATTTCGGGTTCACTAAATTTACATTTCACGAATTTGTCCAATTTATCAATTTTCCCCGGAAAAACCAGTTAAACGATTCATACCCAGAATATATAATAAAATTATTATAAAAGTCTAAGGTATTTTAGAGAAGCGATTCTGATCCTTGACATCGCCAAGACATTGCAAGCGAATTAAAACACAGTAGCAATATCATAACATCATACACGACATTGCATGGACATCCTAAACTGAGAATGGTCACATCAGTTTCTCAATGTCACGACATTAGAATTCAACCACAACATTGCAGAGGAAATGTCGCGACATTACCACGACATTGATACAACATCACAATGGACAACAACACCCAAGAGTAATGTCATGACATTACAACTCAATGTCACGACATCATATCTCTGCAGCAAAGCAAACATCAGATCTTCAGTAACCAGCGAAATCACCATGACATTTGCCCGCAACGTGACTGATCACTCCCGAGAATTAGGCGCTCGAGCAAACTTTCAATGTTGCGACATCAAATTCAACCCATGACATAGCAGTTTCGATGTCGCGACATTGCCACAACATCAGCACTAGGGCATGATTTTATTGACTTTTAAGTCGTGATACTCGCTACCGTTTTAGGACCCATGACTGAGCTTATAAATAAGACTCGCCCAGGAGTAGTACGAACTAGGCGGCTTTTCATCTAGTTTTGTGCTTTTTGGAAGAGCTGAAGTCTCATTCTATATAATTTTCTTTTTATTTTAGTTTTGTTTTTTAGATTTATTTTTCTTTCTTTCATTTAAGATAAGAGTAATAGATCTAAGCCGAGATTCCAAGCTGGATTTATTGTAAATTGAGCTCCATTTTTATCTGAACTTTAATGAAATCTGGAAATTTTTCTAGAATTTGTTTTACTTCAGTTTTGATTAAAATTGCAATGAATTTGGAGTTCAACACCAGTCATTGTGATTGATGATCTATATAGAAGGCTAAGCTCCTCTCGGGAAGAGTTCGATGTTTTGATTATTTGTTTAGTATTTTTAATGCTATTTTATGAATGAAAATTGGAATGATTTAATTGTATCAGTTTAACATTGAGATCAAGAGAATACTAGCATTCTATACCCAAAAAGAGTTGTATTTGTGCTCTGATTTCCAGGAATCCCCTTGAGTGACACAGGGATAGACGACCTGAGAACAAAGAGCGCTCACTAGTGTGGATATATTTGCATCGATATTATCGAACTAATGAATTCTAAAGATCACTTTGATGCATCATCAAAAGAAGATTCAATCCTCCATTTCGTTCCTCGCGACAAAGCATAGAATGTGTTCCGTAGGAAGATCCTACCCTTACCAATTCATCACTTAATCTTTGGGAGGTTTCATCTCAATTGAGTCAAATAATCTCAATCCCGTGTTAGCTAAGATTCTAATAAAGAAGAGAGAGCATTTTAGTCGAATTGATGGTTGAGGTATCAATTGTATTGGAGAAGGCTTACATTTTCCTGTCTATGAGAGCAAGCAATTTCCAGTCCTAAGAGATGGTTGTGAAGTGCTAAGAAGGAAAAACAGTCATATCTTAAAGAGGATCAAATCCTAAAAGTAGTTTTTTAGACCCATTGACCTGGTTTAGGAATATGGTCATCTAGAGAGTGAAATGTGTAGTGTCAAGAGGCATTCTAAGGCTACACTACCCTGCTCTTGGGCAATTCCAGAGTTTATGTCCATAACTATATTTTTCTTTAGAACTTTGTAAATTGATAATCACAACACTAATTTCATTCCCAGTGTTATTTCAGTCCAGTGAACTCTCTAATCCATGTATTTTAGAATTTCCTTGTTTCTTTCATCCAATTTATTTTAGAAGTTAAATCTATCTTGAAAAATAAAGGTTCAAATAGTGAGGATCTTGAGTAGTGTGATAGCCGACCCAGATTTTCCAACTAATCCCCGTGAGAATGACATTCGACTTACAAAATCCAATTTATTACTTGTAATAATTCCATGCACTATATGATTTGACAAAACCAATTTTAATTGAAAATTATTACATACACAACAAAAAATAGCTTTTATATACATGGTCAACAACAAGTTTTTGACATCAAGTGTTTATGACTAAATAGTTCTTGGTGGCAATACCTTAAGTTTAAAGTGTCACACCGATCTCACATATTTTTATCAATAATAAGCCAGCTGTTCACTGGATTGAATAGTTCTTTGATGGCAATACCGTATTTATCTCATCATATTTTTTATGAATGATTAAATGGCAGCCTAAAGTTAATTGGAAAAGAAAACTTTTCTCTTATTAGCCGGGAGTACAATTGTACTTCCATAATCTTTAAAGACTGATTTAATTCCAAACTCAATATGAATTATCTTTAGTCCAAAATTTTCTTATTTGTCATAATTATAATCTTTATTATAAATGAATCATTATTTCACAAACTTTTAACATTTATTTATTGTTACCAAGTGATTTAAATTTTATTACCTATTATTATATATTAGTTAATAAATTGTTTTTATTTGTGCTCGTAGATTTTCTAGTGGAATTCATCATAACATGTTAATCGAATTTGCGAAGACTCCACGCAGCTGTGAAATTATAGTATTTCCAAACTAAAATTGCAGCTCGAAATCTAACTTGTCGTTTAAAAATGCATCCCTCTTAGTTTCCTTGACATTTCCCTAGAATTTAAGCGGAAAAATACTATGAAAATTAGATTGTATAGACTGAATTAAAAGCTAAGAGGAAACTTAAAGGAGTAGTTGGAAAAATAGTAGATTTCATTATAGAATTGATTGAAAATCAAGTGTTGAAGCAAGAAAGCTTAGAAGTAACAAATGCTTGTAAAAAAAACATGTAAAACTAAGCTAACTGAAAGACTCGGCCAATGAACATGTAGAACATCAAATGCTTTCTGGCTTTGATTATTTATTGATCATCCTCTAAAATTGGTGTTCAGTCCTCATGTTATAGGCATTTATGAGTAACTGCACCAGCCCACTTTCTTCAATAACTGTCCATATCTCTACTAAGAAGTCTTGCTCCAAGTAACTTTCCACCATTCAAGTAACTGCCCACGTCCTCTGTCATATCCTAAATTGGAGAAAAAGTCTCCTCCATGTTCTGCCTTTGAGACAAAGTCTCAATATTCTTTGCTGGCACTTTGAAAATTTTTAAAAATTCCGAAAATGTCTATGGACATTATTTATGGGCTGATCCTCATGGGCTTGGGCTTTATTGGATTAGGTTGGGCTCGCACAATTTGGGCTTGTGTCACACCCGATTCCACGGCAGGTGATTCTATGTTACTATTTTACCAATTGGGATTTTTTTCACACAACTCGAGTCTAAACCCACTCGTGGAGTAATCACTTGGAAACGTGAAATAAACACTACCCAGTCTCCAACATACACACATATCGCAAGCATGCAGTTAATTCCTCAATGTAACCCCAAAACTATACACTTACACTGATCAAAATAACTTTTACACAAAGTTCCAAAACTAGTGGCTACAAATCTAAATATACAATGATCCACAAAAGATACTAATCGGTCTTAAATATACAAATAAGTGAATATCCACATAACACAACATTCATCAAAATGTACGCTCAACCACCAACAAGTTAAGGTTGGTATACAAACTTCTCATCCTCAAAACCCGCGCTGTGTCCAACTTTCATGTCACACAGCGGGTCTCGTACCTGCATCTAAGGTGGAGGGAAATAATGGGGGTGAGTTCGACAACTCAGTAGTGAATCCCATAACAAGCCATACTCATAAAAACATTTCAATTTATACATAATTCAAAATATCTCAAAACATGAGCATTTTACATAATAATAGGTCGATGATGGAAACACATGAACGCAATATACCACCATCTCAACCCCTCTTAACAGCACTCTGGGCTTTCTTCACCTTGTGATCAGCCATCATCCTGCATCAACAACAAACACTGATCACCACCCGTGATATGCCCACATCTCCGTATAACCGTGACCTTCTCGGGACTATAACCCGTGGACTAGTCACCGCCCGTGTCCACTACATCAATCTCGACTCTCACACGTCACAAGCCTCACACCCATGCTCATGCTTTAAACAATTCACAAAGTATCTAACCATAGCTGATATTTAAAAACATCATGTAATTAGTTAATTCAAGATTCCATATATATAAAATATATACATTTATATATCACTAGAAAATCACACAAATAAAGTTATTTAATGGTTCCGAATCTCTTACAACATCAGGTAAACCACACAAGTAGGAGAAGGCCAGTACATCCCTACCTTCCTCGGGATTCAAAATCCACAAAAGCTCCAAGGTGTCAAAACTACACGCTAATTCCCTAAAGGATCTCGCAACAATGTCATCATAAGATTTCTTAGCCTCAAACAATCTGTTACTATTAAAATTACCCAAATGGTTCACACATTACTTCACCACCGAATTACAAAGATTTATACCTCCAACATATAAACCTTAATCCTCCAAGTGCACTCTTTTACACTTACTAAGATCAACATTCTTCCCTTATTTAAGGGTAACACAAACAACACACCACAACACTTGTACCTTTTTCCTTTATCTCAAGACCCCTCCTTTTTCTAGCTATAATTTTTTACCAGCCATACATTTTTGTTCACTATGGTCTTCTGACCAAAAAGTTCCCCTATCTTAGCTTTCCCACGGCCTCTTAAGTCAGTCATTCGGACCTCAAAATCCAAGGATTATGGTTTTTACCTCTAACCTCCAGAATTTATTTCCTGGGGACGAGTCTGTGCCCTCTCTTCACCCTTACTTTGCGAAATTATGGGTTCAAATGAGCCATAATTTGGCAATGCTTTCTTCATGAAGTTACTCCCCACATCATGCTTCACTTTGAAGGATTTTGGGTCTACGCTAATTTGGATCAATATAACTCAACATGAAATAAGCGAGGAAGCTGCTCGAGCAGGGACGAAATTGTACCTAATTTTCAACCTCAAATTCAAAGGGTCTTATGGTAGGGTTTAGTTCTTAGTTTGCTCCCTTGACATTCAGAAGGAGCTAGGTCTTGGGCTTCTTCTGCAATTGGAATCATCGGTTCGAATTTCTTTAGGCCAACTTATTGCCAAAACACTATCATGGGGTCAAAGGGGAAAATTTTGGTTAACCTCCCTTGGACACACACACACACATGTCATCTTCACAAAGCGGTCTTTTACAATTTGGGGTTCACCAAACTCACCTTTCATCAAATCTAGGGTTAGGATGAAATCTGACAAAACCCTAGGAATATAACCAAAAAGTCCAGTAAATCTGTTAAGGCCTCGAATCATGTTTACATGTAGTGAACTTTTTCCACGAAACCAAGCTTTCCTTCGAGCCTTTTCTCCTCCTTCTCTCTAGCTTCTCTCTAGAACTCTCTCTCACTACCTAAAATTCCAGAATTTTCCACTTCCTAGCAAGAAGTTGGTCCCCAGCATCAAAACCAAGAGGAATTGGTTTTGCTTGGCACATAATGACTCTTCTCATGCACACTTGCCTTGTCGAGAGCTCTATCTTGCATATATGAGGTGTCATGCCCTCCTTGATGCCACATAGCTCTAAGGATATTAACTTTAATTCCCTCTCCGCTCAACAAGTTTTTCAAAGTGGTCCTTGAAGACATGCTTAATTTCAAACCTAACATAAAACCACTAAGCTTACCTAATTGCATAATTGACCCACATGCCATAAAAATGCAATCTAACACACTTTGCTAATCCTCTAATTAAACCAACCATTAAGATGGCTAATTTTAATCACAATTTAAAATATCATAGGGCATAAGTTGCATTTACTCCCCAAAAATCCTTACCTGAATATAACAAAACATATATTAATATACCAGGTGTTACAACTTGACATATCTATCCAACCCATTCCACTATCAATTGGGCCCAAAAAATATTTTTAATGTCAACAATTGCCCCCTGCATACAATATGGCCCTTGGGCCATGTTTGTATGTATTAAAATCTCAAAAAATATTATTCTGGGCTTATTTCCAACCATGATACCCAAAATCCTAGCTTTAAGCCAATGATATGGAGTTCCAATGGAAAGAACGAGCCAAGTCGGATCAAATAAAGAAACAATTATTGATTCCCCAAGAAAAAGTTCATGTCGTCATAAGTTTAAACTCCACGACTTTTTGTTCTTCCAACACGAAAGGATTTTTGCTTACCTTAACACGGTATCATGCTGCATCTTCTAACTAGCCTAGCTCACAGGATTTCCTTCTTTCCTTTCCTAAATATTTATTTGATCTTTCTAAAATAAACCCTACTTGTTTGGAGAAATGAGACTTTTTTACTTTACCTTTTTATCTTCTTTTCCTTCCTCGAGTCTTCGTCGGCCTTGAAGTTGTGGGCGCTATTGTTATTATCACGAAGACTACGCTTCGATGCAGGCCCACAGCTATTGAAGCCAGGCAAAGTCGTTGCTTTGCCATGATCGCAACCGGTGCCTTTTCGACGAACATTATGCAAGAAGTTCATCAAATCTACGATTTTCTTTGTGCGACCATACAACTTTTTCGGTGAGTTCTAAAACTTGACTACTTCCACCATATTTAGATACTATTTCCATCATGTTTAGGCACCATTTCCACCATATTTAAGCACTAAAGATGTGAACATTGAATCAAAAAAGTCTTTCCTTTCACTTCGGCGATGAGATATAATTGCACATAGATCTTATTCTAACTCTTTATTGGACCTTCCCCGCCTCCTTAAAGGACTTGTAGGTGGTTTTTCTCCAGCTACTTTAGTCGTCACCGCCTAGTGCTATTTTTCCTCTTTGAACCGACGACGTTTCTAGTATGTACTTCTTTGAAAGGTGCGTAACTTTCTTGACTTTCTTGATTTTCTTGATGTCCGGTTCTTTGATTGAGAATTTTATTGAAGAAACTTTCTTTGGATGCAATTTTCAAGCTCTTTTATGCACAATAATTGAAACTTTTCCTTGATGTTGTTCAAAACTTTTCATGCGTCGATTTTTCAAATAATCATCTTAGATGCATTATTGAAAAATTATTTAAAGCTTTCAGCTTGTTTCAAACGTTTTATGGGGTGTAGAATTTGAACATGATCATGAACACCTTTTGAAAAAATTCATTGAAGCTTTTCGGCTGATTATGAAAGTTTTCTTAGGTGCAGACTTTTGAAAATAGTCAAGAATACACCTTCAAAAATTCTGAAGTCATTGGCTATTTCAAACCTTTTACGGGGTGTATATTCAGAAAATAAACGATGCTGGCTGGCCCGAAAAAAAGGGTCGGTGAAGCTTGTCGGTTATTATGAAAGTTTTCTTAGGTCTGGATTCTTGAAAAGAGTCGAGAATACACTTGCGAAAAATTTCTAAATCCATTTGGGTGAGGTGTATGTTTGAAAATAAACATGGGTATCCTTTGAAAAAACTCATTGGAAACATAAGCCTTATTACAAAAGTTTTCTTAGGTGCAAACTCTTTAAAGAGTCAATAGTACACCTTCGAAAAATTTTCTGAAACCATTTGGCTATTTGAAACTTTTCCGAGTGGTATATTTTGAAAATAAACAGGAGTACACCGTTAGAAAAAATTCTCTGAATATTTTCGGCTTATTACGAAAATTTTCTTAGGTGCTGACTCTAATAAGAGTCTAAAGTACACCTTCGAAAAAATTCTATGAAGCCGTTTGGTTGTTTTGAACATTTTTTAAGGTGCATATTGAATGATTTTCAACAACATCTGGTTGATTGACCTTTCACTTGAACTGGATCTTTTTCTTTGGCAAATTAACGGGGAATTCCCGACATTGGCGCCCGGTCTCGGGTTCCTTTTTTTTTTAAACAGTGTATGTGAATAGTGTCCATGAACAATATCTCAAACAGTGCACAACATAGTGCACTGTTGGCTACTAGACAAGTATGTTGTGCGTGCTGTGCTTGTTGTCGACTCTGGTATTAACTCGCGGCAGTGGTCTTGGCAGCTCGTAATAACGTCTGCCAAGGCCCCGTGGTGCGCGCCCAGGAGCTTGTCGTCTTGTGGCGTGACGCCTATCATGGGCGCGGGCTGAGTCGTGGGTCGCTGACGGGAAACTCTGTCATGACACCACACCCCTACCAAACCTTGTCGACATAAAATCTTCGTCGCGATAAGAATGGCCACAGCCTTGAGGAAAACTGCGTCGCGACCGCAGGGAACCCTTGTGCTGACTCAAGCCTACTGTCCTAGCCCCGAGCCACAGCCGTGACACAAAATTTATGTCGCAACAGGGCCAAAATCTAATAATCACGGCGGCATGCCGCGACCCAGGCCGCCCGATATGCACGGGAACCTGTTGCGACACGGAGATCCACAGCCGTAGCTGCAGGGCGAGAAAAACTGTCGCGCGTCGCAGAAGTCGGGTCGTGCGGCCGAAGCGAAACCTTTCGCGACCACGAGTGAGAAACCGCAATTTGCGGCCGGAGGGAATTTCTACGTCCGCGGCCGAGGCGAAATGGGCGTGGGCTTCTCACGGTCCTCCTGGCCTCTAGTTTCCATTTTCTTTCCTTTCAATACCTTCCCCAATCTCGGCTACCTGATAGCCTTTTTATTACAAAGACAACATGACCTGGAAGCGCCAAAATGTATTGAAATGAGTTTAATTACAACTCTATTCTTTTTACATAATAAAACTAGGCTTTCCACCATAAATTTACAAAATACAAAACAATGCCAAATCTGGCTTTTTTCTTCATCACTAAGGTCGTGGATGCGTTCCATCCCGGTGTACCTCGATGCGAAATATTTTTCCCTGACCGGGCTGAAGCGAAGCCCGGTAGATGGTACCTCTGGTTACTCCCCACCTAAATGCACATGTAATGGCACACACACATCATACCACATTCCATATAGAAAATACAATCATAAATGGAATATATCATGTCATGCATGAGATGAGACTCCTCATGCCCACAACCCGAGTCCCGACCGACTCTCTCACACCTGTAATGTCAAATGTGAAAACCAGTTATTGATGTTTCACCCAATGACTTAAACTATTGAACAATCCTCCAATATTCACTTGAATTCTTTTATAAAATCCCGTGTGTTATTTATTTGTGGGCTACGTCATTTTTCGGGTTTACACGGTCGGATCGTCGAATGCCTTTTAAACATTTTTACGATCTTTCACCACCGGTGATCATGTCTAACCGCGCATGAATTCGGGTCTTTCACCCGATGGGGTGGGGATTGACCCCATCTTGCTTCGCCCAAACACACGAGATTCATTAACATTATTTTGTCCTTGTCACGCAACAGTGAGTCTCAATTTTGGACGTTGTCCCACTTTCGAGGTCACTACACATTCACCAAGGATGGTGAATAACCATTACCATGCACACACTTGCACCCGACCCGACGCGATGGCACCGTGCATATGATATGCAATTATGACATTTCATACATACAACATTCATGATTCATGAACAATTATATTTTTATATAATATAATTCACATCATCAAGTAATCCATGCTAATACCTCAATTAAGCATATAACCAAATGATTTTCACACGAACACATGTTATTCACTTTTAGCAATATACACAAAACTGTACACATGGATAGTCCGAAAATTAGTCTCATAATCCAGCTCCGAATTGTCCAGAAACAGTTCCAGAATTTTTGTTTCGGGCTATCCGAAAATAGCCCCGAAAGTCCAGCATTCAGTCCCAAATATTTGGAACCTTTAAATACGGCCATTAGACCACAAACACCTCAATCGTTGAATAAACAAACGAAGAGGAATTAAACCCAGAAGTAGGAAAAACCCATACCTCTCGGAGTTTGTCAAAAAACTCGGATTCTGGTCTCTATGCGAAGCCCTCGTCAAGTGGAAGAACTTCGCCTCTTACTTCAACGAAAACCTACGGTCCGATCGCCGGAAAATCTAGAAAGAAAGTGGAGCTTCTCTCTCCTTCTTCTTCTTCTCTCTCTTTTCTCTCTCCTTCTTTTTCTCCAATTCCTCTCTAGAAATTTGGTCGACTTGATCAGAGTGGGATGTCCTCTTTGCCATGTCCCTCCCTCGATGGTTCACTCTTCCTAACCTTTATCTCTTATCCACTCATTCGATTTCCTCCCTATCAATTCACGACATTACGTGGCTATCCTCGACTTTTGCTGACTTTACCTCACCATTTGACATGACGGCCCAGTTGTGAGCCATCTAACCAAGTGCCATGTGTCACTCATTCTCGCCCGAAAACGCTAAATAATCGATCACCCTAATTCGACGAATTCATCTTAACTAGATTTCGCGAGACGATTCCAACGGTGAAGTCCGTTTCGTCATTTGAAATCTAGGAAAATTTCAAATTTTCAATCGAAATTAGTGTTTTGCCATTTTTTTTAGAAAAATTTGAATTTTCCTCAAGCCACAAACATAGCCATGAATTTCACTTTGTCTACTACGAAACACCCCATGTACTCTAAGCTTTTGCCAAATAAATTTGGACTTCTTACGTTGGAAAACTTCATAAATTACTTATTCTAGTCATGCCAGTTATTCATCATTTCGGCTTTAAAGCCTGAAAATTGAACTTTTGTCATGCATGTAACTTTCCTTGACTTTGTCTTCTTACGAGTTTTTTGTGTTCGTTCAATGGCTTCCAACCTAGTCTAATGATGACTTAAAGAAATCAATGCTCATTTTTCCTTGACCTATGATTTTATACTTCATTGCCTATGATGACAACTGATTGTCCTAAGGCTCTTATCTCCCTTTCGTACCTTTGCTAGGTGGCCATTGTCCTATTATTTTTTCTTGGTGGAGATAGGAGAATTGGAATGTCTTCCTATACTTGATTAGTTATTGGAGACTCATTGAGCACTACACTGCACAGGCGCACTACAACCATGACATTGCATTAGTGGATCAAGGTGGCACTAGGCCTACCTTTCGATGTGTGTTGATTGCCTATGGAATGAATTGTGGAAAAATCACTGACACCAACACATGTACGCTACAACCATGACATTGCATTAATGGACCAAGGTGGTATATAGGCTTACCTTTTAATGTATGTTGATGTGTGTATGGAATGAATTATGGAAAGCCATTGACACCAGCACACATACACTACAACCATGACATTGCATTAGTGGACCAAGGTGGCACTAGGCTTACCTTTGGATATTTGTTGAAAATTTACTTTGAATATTTCTTGAATGATTGTTGTTGTTGGGACAAGTACATTTTGAGGATGCTATTAGTTTGGTGGCCATAAGGCCTACTTTATTAATTTATTGTGATTAGCACGGCTTTGATAGAAACCAAAAACCCCTTTTCCTGAATCGTGGCCAAAGGCCTACTTTACCTGATTCCTCTTAGCTCTTAGATTGCTTTCTAAGTTTATAATAGCTATGGAACCTAATTTGCCCTTTTGTGTTGAAAACAACTACACCGAGTCTTTACTGCCAATCTTAAGTCATAGTTGCGACTATGAAAGCCATAGTTGCGACTATGACGACAATTTGCACAACTTCTTCAATTCTCATCCTATTTGCTTGATTCTTGTCGCATTTTTTTTCCATTTCTCCCAAGTGATGACCTATCACTTGGTGCAATGACATAACATGTCCAATTATTTAGAGAAATCTTACATTTGTATGTGCAATGGCTACAAAGCTCACTTCCCTTGACTCTAATTTAGCATGAGGGCTTATTTCCTCAATCCTATAGTGATTATGATACCCTCTCATGAAATTGTCCAAGTACTATGTTTGGGAAATATGTGTATCCAAAGGGCCTAAAGGCTTACCTTATTCACTCGGATATTTCCATCCTCATTTCCCCAATCTTGATGTGGTCAATAAGTCTTCCTTGGGAAATGAGTAAGGAATCTTGAAGAAGTTTGTGTTTTTGAGGCGATATTAAAAGCCAATATTACCGCCAAACTTATCTTGAACTCGTCTCATATCTACAGCGTGGTTAAGGGACCAACTTTAGGAAATTGATGATATAAGGTAGACTTTCTGGAGAAAAATATGAATGTGAAGAAACCATTTACAAGAAGTCTGTAACGCCCCGAAATATACCCTAGCGCTGACACGCTTAAGTGATTTTCGTAGTCAGAATTTGAATGTTTCCTCGTGGAGTTAAATGCTAAACACATGGAAATGAGAGACCTGGAAATTTACAAGACTTTATGATAAATCACTTGTCCAAAAGGGCTTAAAAGTTATAAGTTGACAAGATTTGATACTAGTGGAAATAAATTAGTGTTGGTGTTGCAAAATAAGAGAAGCTCGGAGGACTAAAAGGCAATAAAGAAAATTAACCTAAAAATGGGTTTTATTTAGAAGGTCAAACATGGCCTTAACAAATCCATGATTTAAAGACCAAAATTAAATCCCATTTTGATAGGAGAACAAACGTGAAGCGTAAAAAGTACAGGGCAGGGAAGAGGTGCTAAGAAGGAAGAGAACAGGAAGGAGTGAGCACTCAAGCTAAGGTATGGAAACTAATCTCGAGGCATGTGGATTTTGTATGGATCCTAAGGAATTTTAAGGCTTGGTATGGTTAATATATTGTCTCTAAATCTAGGGTTTTAATAGAATTGCATCCTAACCTTAGATTTCTTGAAATTAAGGTTGGTAAAACCCACAAGGAACAAGATAAGTATGGAATCCTCCCTTTGTTGTTGGATTCATGGTTAAATTGAAAGGTTGAAGTAGCTTAGGAACCAACCCTAACAAATCTTGGTGCTTGGTTTGTGTATAATATAACCCTTTGTCGAATGATCTTTGAGGAATTCATGAAAGAATTTTTTGAAGAAAGATATGGTATTGAAAGATGAATTGAATAGAAAAGAGATTCAAGGTGAATTTGAAATGGTTTTGATGTGTGTTTGAAGTGTAGAGTTGATTTGCATCAAAATATGGAAAATGGGTGAAAAACACATTCTGGGCAATTTTCGGTGACATGTACCGCACACTTTGGGTTCTCGGGTCATTTGTTGACGTGTACCGGCACACGTTAGACCCGTACCGCACACCCTCGTTTCCGGTTTTCCTATTTCGACCGCGCATTTTAGCCATAACTTGCTCATTTATCCGATTTGGAGTGGATTCAAGTGGCTAATTAAAATAGACTTCAAGGAAAACCAAATATATAGAAATAGGCATCACAAATTCGACTATGGCTCAAAGTGGGCCATATGCAAGCCAATCACTTTGATCCGTTTGAACATAGTGAGTAGTCCGAGTTGTTTCTGACGTATTCAGTTCCTGCATCTGACCGAGGATTCCAGCTTGAATAGAACCATTAGCACCTTAGATTTAAAGGAGTACAAAGATCCGTAGTTGTCAAATACTAGACAAGGTAATCGAAAATAAATATTTCACACTGTTCCTGGTGAAATCGAGGAAACCAATTAGTTGGACATTAAAATGCCATAACTCAGCTCGATGATCCGATTGGAATGATTTCAATATCTACTACGTTAAATAGATTCATGTAGGACTATAATACATGAATGATGTGTATCACATATGCATTATAACGCATGGGCATATGAAATGCCATGTAATAGTAACATGAAAAATATAGGAAATGCAAAGTGCATAACTATGTTCATGAAACATGAATATGATATTGGATATGGTTCTTAACCCAAACGCACCATGAACATGAAATATAATATGTCATGAACACACAATGAAGCAGAATGTCCCATTATAAGATAAAGCCATTAAACTTATAATTGTAAACTCGCTTAAGACCAATATTAAATGACACAAGACTCTCACCTTCGATTAGTACTTCTGGTACTCCTCGATTAGTGCTCCAAGATTCCTGGACAAGATTTCAGATTCCGATTAGTGCTCCAAGATTCCTTGATTAGTACTTCTGCATTCCCGATTAGTGCTCCCAAGACTCCCGATTAGTACTGGGTACTCCCGATTAGCGCTACTAAGACTCCCGTCCTGTTGGGTCGCACGACACACCCTGTCCCGACAAGCACACGCAAGACTTCCGCATCAGAGGTATCTTCCGGGTACTTACTGGTGGCCGTGTCCTACTCATTCCGTGACATCAGCCCAGGAAGTCAAATGCTATATAATAAGACTCGAACAAAGAATAAGAGTAAATATCCGAATGTACCCTCAATAGTTCCGTGAGTACCTACGTACTCCCAGATCCGAATAAGTTCCGTAGTACCTACGTACTCCCGTATCTCACAAGTTCCGCTCGATTAAGTTCCTCGTCTCGAATAGTTCTCAGAGTACCCCACGGGTGGCTCCCTGTATCCGACAAGTGTTGTCTCCGATTAAGTTATGTCTCCGTTAACTCCTCGTCTCTCGATTTAGTTCCTCGTGAGTGCACCTACGGCACCCAGACCGACAAGTTCCGTAGCACCTACTTCTGCAATTCTATATCCGAATGCCCCTGGCTCTCCGATTAACTCCCGTTCCTCGATCAAGTTCGTAGTACCTACGTACCCTCGTATCTGACAAGCTCCTCGTGTAATAATTCCATATAGTACTCCCGCATTCGACAGTTCCAGAATACCTTATAGGTACTCAGATTTGATTAAGTTCCTCATTCAGATCCGATTAAGTTCTCGTAGTACTTTACAGTACTCGTATCCGATAAGTTCTCAGAGTACCCAATGAGTACTTTATCCAGCAGGCTAAGAGCAGCCAGAAAATTCACGTACTCTCAGATCGTAACATAAGAGCAGTTCCTCGTAGTACCCACCCAGTACCCTCCTACTCCAAAGCAAGTTGTCTCGTAATATAAGTATAAGTCCAAGAGTACCTGACGTGCCTCCCAGCGCGTAACTCCTAATGTTACATTTAAACAATAATCTCTTTGTTATTGGATATGCGTTCCAATATATATGAATCCCAAGATATGTATCCGTTGTGGATCCTGTGATTCACATGACCACGTCCATATCTGAAAATGTATCCGCATAAGTCCGATCCGACCTTGCATGTGATATGATTCTCGATATGTTCCGATCTATCGTGATTCCACGTACCTTCAAGACAAGAAAAAGATCCGTAAGGTAAGTATATCGCTTCTAATACATGTGTATAAGATCTTAAAATACACGCCCAAGTTCGTAATACGTATAAGATCCTTAAGATAAGAGGCGCCTCTGTAGTGGCTACTTATAAGATCCCAAATACATGTCCAAGTTCAAGACCAAGATAAGTTCAGAAGATAAGTATAAGTTCCTTGTAATACACGTATCGTATCCGAAATACAGCACAGTCCCAAATACCAAAAGATAAGTTCCATAAGACTAGTATATAGTTCCAGAAGACATGATATAAGTTCCTATTATATACATGTATAAGATCCGGAATTACATTATAAGTTCTAGACACACTTTATAAGATCCTAAATACCGTATGTGCTCAAATACCAATATAAGTTCCGTAAGACCAAGATAATTTTGTAGTACTTACAAGTACTCCGCATAAGAATAAGTGTTCAGAATATCGCATACGCCCGTAATTTCAGCTGACACTACCGTACCTCCGAACAAGGGTAACCCGTAGTATAAGGATAAGTTCAGAACTCCTACTCTGAGTCTCAATAAAACATAAGGTCCTGCGAGTAAGTATGCTTCCGAATAGCGATAAGTTCTCAGAACTCCTACTGAGTCCTGAATAAACATAAGTCCTGTTAAGTATAAGTTCCCGAATAAGAGGTTCTAACTTCACGTGAGTCTTGAATGTAACATGTCCTTATAAGAAGAAGCACTCATATAAGTTCATAATATAAATGCATGAAATTTATATTATCCATGTTATTGTTTTATGCAATATGTATATGCATAAGACATAGTTTCCACTAAGCGCAGCCAGCGGCTTTAACCCGTGTAGGCACAGGAGAAGACATCTCAAGATCTCCGCATACCGCCGGGCCAAGACACTAGTAGGGGTTCACTACATGAAGCTGCCACGCCCGACTTGTAATTGTGCAGGTTTCGTGCGTGAACGGACTCAATATATGTAAGACAGGATTTGATGGACACCACTCCTGCCTGTAGTTCTTTGATACATACATTGATTATGTTATAAGATGTGTCACACCCACGTGTACAAGTTTGGCTTTTAAAAAAAGTCCCAAAAGATAGGCCCCCGCATCCCGAATCGCCCATCCGCCAATTGGTCGGACCTAGAAACTGTGTGACAAAGTCTATCTAACAAGTCTATTTTTACCTATTTCTCTAACACCAAAATAGTCCGAGGACCTACTTATGAGATTTTTAGAAATCCGAAGAAACAACAAGAACACCCTTGGAGAGATCAGTGTGCTGACGAATGCATTGACCAAGAAGACACTTATTACTAGGTCATCCCATATTTCTCCAGTCCTAAAGTGGTCATGGAACCTACTTTTGGAGAATTTATGACACAACAAGCCTAGTCTTAGGGAAAAGCCTTTATTTACGATCAATAGGGATCACAAAGCCTACTTTCCTTTCAACCCTATGGAGTTACGCTTATTATTTTCCCTAATTTTAAAGAGAGATCAGAGATATACTTTAGTTCATAAAACATTCGAGGGTATAACAAGTATGATATCGAGGGAATACAAAAGGTTTGGAGTAGTGAGGGCCAAAAACAACTCACTTTATCAACAAAGTAACTATTAGAATAGTTTCAATCAAAAAGTGGCCAATGGGACCTACTTTGCTTGTTATTCCCTCATTCCCTTACCTTAGTTTTTCTTAGCAGTGTCTAGCATTTACACAGGGAAATTATTTCTTGAGGTACTTCCCATTGATAAACCTTTTGTGTGGCTCCCCTTTAAGGCTTGATAGCCAATAGTCATTTTCGGGCAGTAGTACTTGATGAACCCGAATGGTCCCTCCTAGCTAGGAGACCATTTCCTCAATTCTCTGTCTTTAGCACCAATGGGAAGCACCACCTTCCAAATGAGCTCCCCTTCTTCAAAACTTCGACCATTATTGCAGTTCGAGCCACTTTTTTTTTTTGGATCATGATGTGGTCGAGCGCTTGTAATCTCTTCCCATCCAATGTCTCAAGTTCCATCATCATGACCTCATTGTATTCTTGAGGATTAAGGCCTTAGAGAGGGAACTACCACCTCCATTGGAAGCACTACAACGCATAGGTAAGAGAATAAGGACTTACCCCTATAGAAGTAGAAGTTCTATAAGCCCTTAAGGTCTTAGATAAAATTATGTGCCAATCTCTAGGATTATCCTCCAACATCTTCTCCAAGATACTTATCAACACCTTATTATAAGCTTTTGCCTGTGTATTTGCTTAGGCATAAAACATAGTGGATTTGATGAGTTAAATGCCATAGTCCTTGGCAAAATAAGTCATCTCATCCCTAGTGAACATGGTGCCTTGGTCGGTTATAATGGATTGAGGAATTCAAAATCTATGAATGATTTGCTCCTTGATGAATTAGATCACATCCTTATGCTCTACCTTCTTCAAGGGTACTACCTTCACCCATTTAGTGAAGCAATTTCCTTAAAGAACTAAGATGAAGTCATGGTCCCCTGAGTTAAATTAGGTAGATTTTCCCAATTAAGTCCCATGACCCATCCTCTAAAAGGCCATGGCTTCACAATTGAGTGGAGTTCCACAAATAGGATCCTCCTGGTGATACCATACTTTCGACATTGTCATGTACTCTTAGAGTAATCGATGTAGTCACTCAGATGGTCAGTAAAATAGCCATGTCTCCTAATCAACCATCGCATTTTTATCCCGGCTTGATGGGATCCACATACCCCTTCATGAACTTGCTTCATCACTTCCATGCTGTTTGAGAAGGATATGTATCTGAGCAGTAACCCATCAAGTCCATTTTTGTACAATTCCTTTACTTTCTCAAAGATTATTTTCGCTCTCAAAGCCAGTTGAGGCTTTTAAGCTGTAGGATCGGGCCTAACTCGCGTGATGCCTAACCTCTCCCACATAGTAAATAACACCGTTAGCAGATTTCCCATTGATTTATTACTTGAATGTAAGCTTTTGTCATTTCCACAATAGGTTTTTCAAGTATCACATTTTGGGCTCTGCTTTCTTTAGAGGGTTCAATGGTAATCCCCCTATAAATGCAGCCTTCATCTGCAGTATGTTGTTTATGTTTCACTTCTACTAGGCTTTCCTCCATTTTCTTTGATTTGAAGAAAGCTGGCAAAGTTAAAGAACTAGTAGAATAATTCAAGGAAATAGGATTTGTACCTATCATAATAGTTTCCAAATTTGTTTCTTCGTTTGAACTGCAAATAGACTCAACATTCTCTGTAGCTTTTCCTCCATATTTGGTTTTCTCTAGACTAGGCATCACCCTATCCTTAAGATTCTCTACCTCCTTTGGCTTTCCCTGCAATATTTCTCTAGGAAGGCTCTTCTCCATGGCCTTTGCCTTCATTCTCCCTTTTGAGTTATGGTGAGATTTTTTTTGGGTGGGAAATTTCTTATGTCGCACCACATATCATTCTCAGACAGGTCAGATAAGAGGTAGGGAACTATAAACCTTGAAAGTATTTTTCTTCTTAAAGTGGTCATTCATTCTTCTCTCTGAGAAACATGTCTCTCTTTTGGAGAAACATTCTTTTCCTTAGCAAACTTCTTATTCTTTGCCTCCTGTTTTGAGTCTTCAAATGAATGGTATGGATACATTCCACTATTTTTCCATTATCTGTCTGTAGGCACTCTTCCTTTTGCTACCAAGACATTTTTATAAGTCAAGTATATTGCTTAGGGATCCATACCTTTCTTACCCTGACACTTTGTTAAAATCTCCCAACATTCTCAGATTTAGCATAACCCCTCGAATCGCTTAAATTATGTTGGATTGAAGCTGCCAATGGAAATGGATCTTCCTCAATCCCAGGAGGCTTCACCATAACTTCATTTTCTTCAAGGAAATTTACTGTGACTTCATTTTTTCCAAAGAACTTCATCGTGACTTCATTTTCTCTAAATAACTTCATAGTGACTTCCTTTTCTCCAAGGATATTCATTGTGACTTCCTTGTTGACATTGTCTTGGATAGCATTCCTGAAACTTCAACAATAATTAGTACTATGATTCCATGAGTTGTGATAATTACAATAGACTTTTCCTCTAAGCTCATCTTTGTTAGGGACCTCGTGATCTTGAGGAAAAGCAATGAACTTCTCCTTCACAACAAATTCCTCAGTCTCTGCCACATCAGATGTATATCGGGCTCGTGCATTAGAGGCTTATGACTTATTTTCTAGGTCTAGTGGTGGAGGTGGCTGCATCATAAGTTGGAGAATTTGTTCTCCTTATCACATTATCTCCGCAGTAAACGCATGACCCCCTGTGCCTCCATCAAAGAAAAGCCCTCAAACGCTTCCAAACTACGTAGCTTAATTAGTCTCGAGCAAAATCCCTGGTGGGTTGTGTGACCCCAAATTTACATTAGGTCTTTCCCCTACTACGTTCTCTAGAGCACCACCATCTCTCATATGGGGAGGAAGGTATCTAACCTCGCCGTATAGGTGAGAAAATTCACCGCTTCTCAGTTCTCAGTGTCGCCGCCGAGTTCACATAGGAAATTGCTTTACAAGCTAAGCAACTTCCGCCTTAGTCGCTCTCTTCTCTAAGGTTCAGATTCATTGAAATTGCTGCTTCATTTCTTTCATAAAGGTAGTCATGATCACTCACTAGTTCTTTAGTTCTTGCATGAAAGCCTGAAATTCGTTAGAATTATTAAAGAAAAGAATAGACACATCCACATTACCTGCACCTATTCCTTCAACTTGTTCAATAGGGTAGGTGGATGGATTCCCCTTATTGTCGTACTGGATAATTCATCAGGTTTTCTATCTGTTCCACAAAGGCTATAACTCTTCCTTCCTGAGTTGTTAATGCAACATCAGATCCTAAGTCTGAGATTCTGTCAGCCAGTTTTACTTCTCAATTTCTTTTACAAGATTCTTTAAGCAAAAACTCAGATCCCAATTAGTCATGCTAAAAATATGTTTGATTTTTTCTAGTAATTCACCATAACATAAAAAGCACGAAAATTCAGGAATCAGTGTGCGTGCCAGAAATTATAATATTTTCGAACCGAACAGGCTAAATTTAACTTCGCTTCAAGCAAAAATGGATCCTCTAGTTCCTTGACAATTCCTTATAATCTAAGTAAAAATACCTTTAAAATTGGGACGCATGTATCGAATCGAAGTTAAAAACTTAATATAAGAAATTAAAAAAGTAGTATATTTCATTATGTAATGAAAATCAAGTGCTGAAACAAAGAAAGCTTTGGCGCAACAAACGCCAGGAAGAAAAAACACGTAAAACTAATCTAAAATTTGAAAAAGCATTTAATTAAATCGAACTTGTAGAAATACTGAAATGCTCATGCTTGGTTTTAAATTTTTGGTTGATCATCCTCTAAAATTGGTATTGAGTCCTTTTTTTATAGGCATTTATAAGTAACTACACCAACCCACTTTCTTCAATAACTGTCAATGTCTCCATTAACTTTCCACCATTCAAGTAACTGCCCACATCCTCTGCCATGTCCTAACTTGGAGAAAAAATCATCTCCATGTTTTGCGTTTGAGACAAAGTCTTAATATTATCTAATGGCAGCTTTGAAAATTTTTAAAAATTCAAAATATGTCTATGGATATTTTTTTATGATTGATCTTCATAGTCAAAATGCAATTTTATCGAATTGGGTTGGTTTGCACGTTTGAGTCGACATATATCCTATCTCTGTTCCATTATCAATTAATTCAAATTCTTATTTAAATATTAATAATTTGTTTAAAATTTTAAACTTATAAATTATATAATATGGTAAGAATCTAACTGAGAGTGATTTTGGGATATAAGTTGACTTAAAAGTTTTTTTGAAAAAATATAGACAATGTAAAAATGCTTTAAAATAAAAATTAATGTTTGTTAAAATATTTATATGTAACTTTTGAAAAATATACTTTCATAAAAATGACTTTAAATAGACATGGTGTGAATCTCCAAAGTTAAGACTGCATTTGACAGCATGTCAATTTGAAGCAACTAAAATAATAAGACCTATGGAGCCAAAAAAAAACAAACGCTGCCTAATATACAAAGTAATGAAAATTAAATACAAAAAAAATTATTAATGTAAAAAAAAGTTGGATAAAAGTACAAAATAAAAATTCAGCTCAAAAGTAGTTCCAATGAAAGCATACAAAGAAACAAGACTCAAGTGAACAAAGTAATAAAACCTACACAACTGAACAAGTTTAATTTTATAAGTTTTGTATTCACAATACTTAACCAATTTGCGTATAATCTATATTATTTATTTTTAATTTTTCTGTGCGTGGCATGCATTTTTCGACTTAATGTTCTCCCATAGCTTTCAACATTAAACCTGCTTGCTTTTTTTAAAATTTTCACGACTTATCACTTAAATTTTTGAAAGCTCAATGTAGTGTCGAAATATTCGCTTTTTCTATTCGTAGTTCATTTTCCACAAAATAAAGAAAACTCAATCATCGCCTAACAAAAGCAATAACTGAAGAATATACACTACTACTTTCTGGATGATAATCTTATAAGCCAGACGGCGATCCCATCCCGAATCTCTATTGCTATTTTTTTCAATTCCAAATTTGTCTCATTTAAAAATTAAACGTGAGATTTATCTGGTACTTAAAATTCCCAAATTCACCTGCTTATATTTTTTTTAATTTTAATTTAGATATCGTTTTTTATTTTTATTATATTAAAATTAATATTTTTCTGTTAAAATAAAATATTATGAATTTGTATATATTATATTTATTATTAAAAACATTATAATAATAATTATTATTTATATTAAAGTATAAAAATAAATAATAAAAATATTTTTAAATATAATCGGCGCTACTTATTATTATTATTATTTATATATATGGTTCATATTGCTTCATCTCTGATTCGTTTATACCCTCAAACAATTTATTCTTTTCATTTCACTTTATTTTAAATTAACTTAGCCTAAGCCATTTCCTCGACTTTCGAGATTGTGAAAATCTGGTTTATAGAAATACTAACAACTTATCAATTAAAATCGAAAAATTTCCGCTTGTCTTAGAATCTCAATAAACTTTCAGGTCACTAGATTTCACGAGACGAATTTAATCTACACCTGGCTTCACATCCGAGATCTGTAATTTTATGCCTTCCCTGAACCCTTATGACAAATTATTATTTTTATTAACATTTTACCATTTTGAAATTTTCTAATTTTCTCTGTGGTTTTACAGAAGTAACAATACTAACCCGCGTCTGATTTGAAAAAAATAAACTCAAACCCATAAAAACCCGATTAAAATTAAATTAAACACGCGGCATTAAGAGCTTGCACGATTTAACTCAAAATAATCCTTGGGCCCCACAGCCATCCATACTCACTACCTACCTAAAAACAAACAACTTAATACTTAATGCATAAGTCGCTATTCAAAGATGTTCTCAAAAAAGAGAACAAGATTATAAAACAAACACCTACACCCTTCAAAAGAATATATTAAAGTGTTCCAGTTCTGTAATTATATAAATAATACTTAAAATTAACAATAAAACTATTAAAATATAAAAATAATATTTGATTTTTCTTTTACTTTTTAATAATTGATAGAAATAAAATATTTAATAAAATAATGTATTAACTTCACTCTTTTTCTCGTTATCCCCAATCTATTTTCCTTTTAAGCACAAGGGAATGATTTTTTGTATGAAATCTACCATTTATGCTTTTTTTTTTTATCAATATATTGCTTAAAAAGGTAGTTATTCTACATATATATTAATTTTATTTTATTTTTTAGAATTATCAACATGTTATAGAATTGAAGTGATAATATATATTATAGTTATTATAGTATTATAAAATTTATAGACTTTGAGTAAATTTATTTTACTATCAACCTAAGTGCTATTTCATCTCTTGTGCTTTTTTATGAATTTGTATCTGTGTTTACTGATGTAATGCTAATTTAAATTCAAATATAAAAATAAAAATAATGTACTAATTTTTATAATTTTAATATATTAAATAATATTTAATTTGAAGTTCGGCTTTATTACAATTAATATTTATTTTGATAAACACACGTTGTCCAGCGTTCTACCACTTTGAGCAAAACAAGCCATACGCTTCAGCCCTTACACGATCGTCTTTCGGCCACCAGAACCAACGACATCATGCCACGTCATAAAATAAAAGGGTATTTTCGTCAAATGAAAAATAAAACAACTCAGCATCGCTGCATCAGAAATCTAACTTTTAATCCCCGTTACAGCCTTACGCGCACACTTGATTCAAGTCTCCTCTCAGCTATGTTCACCCCTGCAAACTACATGAACTTCAAAAATAGTAGCAACTAAAATTAAAAGAAAAAAAGGCAAATCGAATTCTAGGGTTTTCAAATCTCCATGGCCTCTCTCCCTCACATTGATGATGTAAGCCCTAATGCCCCATTTCCCATTTCTTGCTTTTTGCCGTTCTTACAGCTAGGGTTTCTCACGGTTTTGTTTGCATGAAACACAGGATGATGATTTTGGAGGCGATTTCTCCGGAGGCCACAGTGGCAGACGTTCAGGTATGTGTTTTAAATTTTTTTTTGGCAACCAAAGACCTATTTTTGTAGGATGTGGTTGCTTTTATGTTTTAATTTTTGTGCTTGTGTGTTCTCGGGCGAATTAGGGAATAAGAGAGGTTTTGGAGATCTTGAGGATGATGAAGAGGACATTTTTGGCAACAAGAAGGTAGTGTTTTATCAGTGTAATTTAATTTTGGTTTTTATGATAAACTGGCTCGGTGAAACATTTTGATAAATTGCGATTGTCAGCCCTAATAGTTTGGCTGCTGAGAAAATTTGGCACAGGATAAGAAATTGAAATTCTGAATGAAAATTTGAAGTAATGTGATTTAGTAGGGATTTGTTTTTTAAAAGGGAATCAATAATGTGTAGGCAATTTTCTTTTTGTTGTCTCAAAAGAGGTTTCTTCATTAAAAGGAACATAATGAATTTTGGTGTCTATTCTGATGAGGCACCGCTGGTAATGGTAATGGAAGTTTGTTTGTCTTAGATTCTGACACCGGTGAGGACTTTGTTTCAGGATCAACCAGGATAAAATCAATTATGTGTCACCAACTCTTTTTTTTGGGTCAATGCATTCTGTAACTCTGAAATTGGCCATTCAGGAATTTGGGATTCCAGTAGTTGGGTAGTGCAACTTGGGATCGGATGGTGGAGAAGACTGTTAATCATTTGATTGGATGGGAAAAAAGACCATTCTTCAGTTTATGAATGCTCATTCACTCAACCTAATCTTTTTATCCCTATATCAATTCTCTATGGGGGCCTCGTGATGATGTTCAGTGCAATAAAATGAACAAATAGCTTTGTTGGAGAAGGAGACAAGGGGTTGTTCCCATCTGCTTATTCATGGGACTATGAGTTTTAAGTTTACTTATTTTAGAGGCAAAGAAAGGTATATAAACATTAATAACAAAAAAGGTACATTGAAGTATATAGGACGTATACAAAAGGCACCTAAAGAAAGGCTTTAAAAGAGATGTCACAAAAAAACTACTCTCACTCTCAAGAAGACCCTACCCAATCTATTAAATCATGAAAGACATTGAGCTTTCTCTTATATACATGCTCATGTGAGTTGAAAGCTTTCAAGCAAACAAAATGTTTTGATTTTTGCTAAAGTGCGCTTGCTTTTTTAATACTTAACGTCGAATAAAACTTTTTGAGTTTAATGTCGAATATATTTAATAAGACAAGTATTGCTGTTTGTTTTTTAACATTGTGTGTCGAAGAGGGCTTATCAATCTTATGACAGCTTCTCGTCCCATTCCTTCCCTGTCTAGTCCTAATGAGACGGGGTTCGGCGACCAGAATCGGGTTTTTAAATGTATTTGGGTATTGTTATTCCCGCCCCGCCCCGTCCCGATTGTATTTTAAAAAATAATTTATTTTATTTTATACTTTAATATAAATAATAATAATAATTAGAATGTTTTTTAATAAATAATTTATAGTATTCATAATATTTTTTATTTTTATGAAATATATTAATTCTTAATATAATAAAATAAAAAGAAAATATAAAAATTAAAAATAAAAATAAAAACAAAAATCAATTGAACTTACGGCTCGAATTTTCCCATCCTGCTAACCTGTCCTTCGTCCCGCCTCGTTTAATTTTTTAAATGACACGTTTCAAAATCGAAAATAATGAGTTGGGTCGGATTGTGGGCCGCCCGTCCCAAACCCTTCCGTCATATCCTCAGAAATTCGAGCTGAAGGCCATAAATTTCCTCCTCCTGTCGGCAATGATGAGTTTTTATGTACATATATTTCTCATTTCTGTTGGGCAATGATAGAGTTTTTATGTACATATATTTCTCACTTCTGTTTATGAGTTGCAAAAGTTTGTGAATCTTGGGAGCATCATTCTCTTGTTTATAATGCAGGGAAATTTCAAACTTGAAGAAACTGCTCCTGGAGTTGCAACAGGAATGATTTTGTCTCTTCGTGAGAGGTACTATTAAATGGGGAAATTTTTATTTTTATGGATTACATGTTAATGTTAATTAAAACTGCAATTAGATGGAGAAAACCCGTATTATTGTCAATATCTAACTGAAGACTTGGCTCTAAATATATTTGGATGGATAAAAAGGGTTATTGTAGCTGATCCCATGTGGTAGGGGTTAAGAGTTTGTTGAGATGAGCTTGACTGTAAACAAGCTCGCTCCATTGCATTGAATTTTTCTTCAATTTCTAATTTTCCCATTTTGTGATTTCTCTTTTGTAGTCTTCAAAACTGTAAGGATACTCTCATGACATGCCAAGTATGTATCAGCTTCCTAATTTGTATTTCCTTTTTGTGCATTTGTCATTTTTTTCTTTTTCTTTTTCTCCTTTTCAATGATTAATAATGTATATTTTCCATGGAAATGTTATCTATTGTTTTCACTTTTGTGTCCTTTATATTTTATTACTTCCAATGATTATTTTTTATTTGCTTTCTAAGCACTTGAGCAGGCCGCAAAATTATTCTCAATTCTGTTTAAGAATATAGTTATAGCTGCAATCTCAGTTTCCGTTTTCTTTTTCTAAATTTCCTTTGTCTCTTGCTAAAAAAAGAAACAAAATTATAAAGTGGGAGCAGCACAGCTGAGTGGAGAACCCTTACAGCTTCATATGGAATTAGGCATTTGGCATCGCTCTCCTTGGATTACCATCACCTTATATTTTTCCATCCTTAACTTCACTAATTGCCTCGACTCAACTTCTTGGTTATCCTCTTGATATTTTAGTAACTTCAAGATCCTAGTCTAGGATGTTCTCGGTTCAACACCCCTATTTCTTTTTCCTCTTTCTTTTGTTTTTAGACTTTGAGTCGAACCTTACACCTTCTCACATGCTCACCCCAATTCCATACCGCATTGGAGTCACAGCCTCAAGGGCTCTTTGCCTTTTAGAGAATGCATATTGAGCAATTATCAGACTTTGGTAGAAAGTTCTTTTGGTGGTGATTATCATGAATACTTATTTGTTTTAATGCTATTTGTTTCTTTTATGCACTTTTACTACCTTTTGATTTAAATATTTCATCTTCTGTTACTTTTGGAAAAAATTATGGTCCCTTTGACCCTTAGCAGGAATGCTTGTGTTTTCGAGATGAAACAGTAGTCATCCTTCTTGTCTGAATTTATGGTAGTATTGTTTTCTGGAAATTACTGTGATTATATTGAATGTTAATATTCCCAATTCTAAATGTTGAAAACCTGACCCAATGGGCTGAAGCATGCTTTTTTCTTATCCTTTAACCGTTATTCTGCTCTTCCCCATTTCCTAAAATTATTTTATGGATGACTGGATTACGGTTGGACTAATTCCAGACAGAGCTTGAAGCTGCAAAATCGGAGATTCAAAAGTGGCATTCCTCATTTCAAAATGAGTCCTTCATACCAGCAGGCACAACTCCTGGTCGGCCTTTTCTTCAAGCACACTTCGCCTTCTTTCATAACATATTTAATCATGTATTTTGGCATAGAACTGTTGTGCTGTTTGACCTTTTGCTTTCTTAATAAAGTTATTCTTTTTCTTTTAGAACTCCAAACTTGTAGTCAACTATCTTTCAGACCCTGAAATCCTCTGAAGAGTCATTGAGAGAACAGGTTTCCTTTCAATTTTTATGTTGTCTTTCCTAGTTGCGTAAGAAGTCATTGTTCTTCTTGCAAGATTTAATCCATGTTTTTTTCTTCTTGTCACCAGCTAGAGAAAGCAAAGAAGAAGGAAGCTGCTTTCATTGTAACATTTGCCAAAAGAGAGCAGGAGATTGCAGAATTGAAGGTTATAATTTTTAATTTTTCTTGTCCAACTCTTATTCTACAGTATGTGCACAAGGTGTAATTTTATGTTACAATCTTCAATATAATTATGTAAAAGAAATGTTGGACCTTAATTCTTCTAACAGTGGCAAAATTTATTTGGAGAAGAAGAGGAACCATTTTTTTAAAACTGTTTTTGATTGAAACAAAGCATTTATTGAATTGAAATAGGAAATACAAGAAAAAATGGGCTATCTTGCGAAATTTGCAGACGAAACAGAAAAGAGAAATGGTTACAACTGAGCAAACTCAAGAAACACCATGACATGAAAACACCAATCTAGAATACATAACAGAAATGAAGTACCAAACACAATAATGTTGCATTGATTCTCTCAACCAAAATTCTAAGTGGGTGTAATTGTTGACCTTGCTCTCAACGAGTACAAATCATTGTGAAGCTGGTTCAATCTAATTCCGGCTTAGATGTTAAAATACAGGAATGGGAGAAGTAATTTCTTCAATGGGTGTTTCCAAAATTGATGCCTGAATGGAAACTTATACGAAATTAATCACTCTATCTTCTTTCATTTGGTTATCCTTGGATCATATTGTTTTGTAAAGGTTTGTATTCTTTGCTTCTTAAGCTAAGTACATTGTGTTCCTGAATATAACTGTTTAATGTAACATCTGTATAATACCAAATTCACTTTTAAATTCTCAGTCTGCAGTCCGGGAATTGAAAGTACAACTGAAGCCACCATCAATGCAGGTAATATAAAATTGTTTTCGGGTTCCTCATGGGGCAATTAAGTTTTGAAGTTGGAAGTGAGAGGCTATGGATGATTTTTCTTTTCTTCATTGTTTATTAATGATAATTTGCTATCTTGGTTTTAGATTTTCTAAAGATCAAGATTCTAATTCGAGTCGGTATTTCCAAACTTAACCATTATACAATTTCACATGTCAATGTGAATAGTAAAGCTCAAGCAACCAAGAACATCAGAGACTGAATGTTCTTGAAAATCTGGAAACTTTTGTTCAAATATTTATTTCTATTTTTATTTTTTTAGACTTGAATAACTATTAAGAGAGGCTGTTGAGAATTATATAATATTCTTTAGATATTCTTTGGTTTATCTCCTACCTTTTTTGTACATTATCCTCATTCTTTTTACACTCTATTTTGTTTCCTTTTTGTTCCATTATTTTGTATATATGTAGGTGTTTCTATACCATGTAACTCATCCATTCAATAAAGAAAAGTATTCTTTTTTTTTTTTCTCATTTCATATAGTATCAAAGCCATGGAAGGCTTGGGTTAAGGTTTTGCTATGTTTTCAATTCCGGCAACCCATCTAGTGGCTGAGTCTACTCCTGTCACCCCACTTCATCGTGGAAAGCTCTAACCCTCTACCATCGTCAGACCACCCCTCTACCGTTTGAAAAATTTTCCGTGAACTCTTCCGACGATGTCAAGCTCGGCCGATGACACCGCGACCACTGGAGCTGCCTCTAATTTGATTTATCCACCCGAGGAACACCTTGGCAAAGATTGACCCGATAGTAGCCCACACGCGCGAGTTTTCCTGCCAACTAGCGCGTGAGCTCCCCGTCGGCCACTGAACTTCTTCTCTTAGCTCATCAGGTGTTGATCTCCAATTTACTCCACCCGCCGGATTTGGGATTCCGTGAACGCCCTTTCTCGCTTTTGTCTCCAACAAACTTTGAAACCTTAGTTTTCGCTACAACTCCCCGCTTCTCCGATTTTCCGAGGATCAACATACATCTTCAGCGCCTTGAGTTGTCCGTTTCGAAAGGTGTGTTCCTTCCCACAGATCTCTAAAACTGTGGTTTTTGATTTTTTTGGCTTCATGGCTGACAAAGGATCAAGTTTTTCTTTGCTTATGTCTGGAACTCCATGGACCATTGTGAATAAACTCAAAGGGAGCTCATTCACATCTCTGAGAGTTACTCTTACACCCAACAAGTATAAGGAATACCTCCACCTCACTTAGGCAGCCAAATCCGCATCCATTTCGCTTCTTGTTGCCTTTGTGACCGACAATGCCTCGCTTGCCTTTACCGTCATCTGTAATCTTGGATTCTTGATTTTGAGCTCTCCGATCATCTTTATGGTAATAAAGATCTTTTTTCTTCCTTTACTATTACATCACCTTTACCCATACTACTTTAGCTAATGGATCTCAAACTACGGGTAAAGGACCTTGCCACGCCCTATTCTTTCATACCCTTACTCGTCTCAATCGATTTCATCGTAAGTTGACTCGTGACCTTGATTTGCTTGATTACCTTTTGATAACTTTTGCCGCTATTGGTAAAGACCGAGTACGTGTATGACGATTACATAGGATGTGAGTTTCAAGGCCTCTTCATCTCAACTCCCCTTCATCTTCCATTGTCAGACTTCTATGGATACTTCTCCTTATTCATAGTCGCCTCGTCATCCGGGTCATTCTAAGTTGAGTTGGTTTCATTTTAGTTTGTCCTCAATTGAGTGCGAGTCATGTCAGCTTGGGAAACATACCCGTGTCCCATTCCTAAGCGCTAGGATCACCACAAAGTCTCATTTCGAGCTTGTCCACATCGATGTTCGGGTCCTTCCCTGATTGAGTCTTAAACTGAGGTTCCTGCACTTTGTTACTTTTATGTGATGATTATTTTCAAGTACTTGGCTATTTTAATGAAACCCCAGCCGAAGTTATTCTCATTTTCCAAGTTCCATAGCCGGGGTTCGAACTTAATTTAATACTTCAATTCGTATCCTACAAAGTGATAATGTTAAAGAATATCTTTTTGGACAATTCTCCTCTTTTTTGTCCTCACATGAGATTCTTCATCAGTCCTCTTTCAACTCCTCAACAGAATGGAGTGGCTGAGCGGAAGAACTGTCATTTGGTTGAAACCGCTCGCACTCTCCTACTTTATCATAAGGTTCTTCAACGTTTTTGTGGGGATGCTACCTTAGCTGCTTGTTAGTTGATCAATAATATGTCATTACTCGCCTTACATGATAAAATCCTCATTCCATCTCTTTTTCCAAACCAACCTCTCTTTCTCGCTTGTCCCCTTGTGTCTTGGTCAGGTTTGTTTTGTCTATATTCTACTGGGACAAGACAAGCTCTCAACCAAAGCCACGAAGTGTGTCTTCCTTAGTTATTCCCGGCTTCAACGAGGTTATCGTTACTACTCTCCTGATACACATCGATACTTTTTCTCTGCCGATGTCACATTTTTTGAGAACTCTTCTATGTTTCCTATCACCCACTCTCCTCGTTCTGATGTTATATCTCTACTCCTTCTCTATCCCGTCCTGGATACCTCACCTATACCTCCGACTACTCCACCTCGAACACCATCAAGAGGCTTATACTCGTCGTCGCAGACACACTGTAAGCCCCGCTTTACTCATCTCCCTATGGCGCCTCCTCCATGACACCGGGTCTTACCCATCTCCCGCCGATCTTCCCGCTGTTATTCAAAAAAGATACTCGCTCCTCTCGTGAACCTTATACTATTTATAATTTCGACTTATCATCGCTTTATCTTTCTCATACTTTGTGTCGAGCCACTCGTCTGCTTCTGCTCCACAAACTGTGCATGAGGCCCCATCCCATCCTGACCGGGAAACAGGATATGGTTGGAGGAAATGGTCAGCCACAGATATTTTAGTGGGCACCCTGGGACCTAGTTACCTTACTCTAAGTAAAACACCGTGGATGTCGTTGTATAATAAAGTGAAGATTTGGGTCCCTTATGGTCGAGTGGATCGTCTTAAGGCTCAGTTAGTTGCTATGGGATACACTTAGGTCTATGGTTCCTCACTCAGCTTCGGCGATACCTTTCCCCGTCGCCAAGATTGCCTCTCGCTTCGCCTTCTTTAACCGTGGGCTTCTATGCATTCAAATTTCTTTGTATTAGTTGGAGATAAAAAATGTCTTCTTACATGGTGACTTGGCAGAGGAGGTTTATATGGAGCAACC
This sequence comes from Tetrastigma voinierianum, assembly GCA_016808115.1. NCBI lineage: Eukaryota > Viridiplantae > Streptophyta > Magnoliopsida > Vitales > Vitaceae > Tetrastigma > Tetrastigma voinierianum. The sequence goes on from JAEQBH010006449.1 coordinate 98,410, forward strand.
ACTTAGGTTTGTTGATAAGGGGGAGTCTGGATTGGTATGTAGGCTATGCCGCTCATTATATGGCTTGAAGTAGTCCCCTCGAGCTTGGTTTGGCTGGTTTAGTTTCATGGTTTAGGAGTTTGGTATGACTCCTGAAAGTATTATCGTATCACTCGGGTTTTCTATCATCATGCTAGTTCAGGGCAGTGCATTTATTTGATTGTTTATATGGATAACATTGTTATTATGGGCAATGATCAGGATGGTATTTAGAGGTTGAAACATCATCTCTTTAGGCACTTTCAGATTAAGGACTTGGGGAAACTAAAGTATTTTCTGGGGATTGAGATAAACAATCTAAACTGTGTGGTTATGAACCTGAGAAAGTATGCCTTGAAATATTAGAAGAGACATGTATGCTGGGATTGTAAACTCATATTAATCTTCTATAGATCTCATCAGATAGCTCATACCAGACAACGGAGCCTTTACGCGATCCGCGAGATATCGACGACTTATGCGAAAACTTAACTATCTCACCATCAATTTGACCGCATACTTTCCCGGTGAGTGTTGTTAGCCAGTTCTTGCAATCACCATGTGATAGCCACTGGGATGCTATGATTCATTTCCTTCGTTATATTAAGGGAACACCGGGTCAAGGGGGGTGTTATATGAAAACAGAGGTTACACCTAGATTGTTGTATATTGTGATGCAAATTGGGCAGGTTCACCCGTAGATAGACGCTCCACTTCTGGGTATTATGTATTTATTAGTGGAAACCTAGTATTTTGGAAGAGTAAGAAACAAGATGTTGTAGCTGTGACTGCTCGGTTGTATCACCAAACTACGACTTTGACTTACGTGAGCTCATATACTGTATGACATCTTCTTCTGTGGAGCTAGGATTTAGGAAGGATGAATGGATGAAGCTAATATGTGATAATCAAGCTGCTCTCCACATTGCATCCAACCCGGTCTTTCATGAGAGGACCAATCATATGGAAATGGATTGTCACTTTATTAGAGATAAGATGTACCAGGATGCATGACTACTAGTTTTGTCAACTCAAGTGACCAACTAGCAGACGTGTTCACCAAAACCCTCAAAGGTCCTAAAATTAAGTGCATTTGTAACAAGCTTGGTGCATTTAACCTATATTCTTCACCTTGAGGGGGAGTATTGAGAATCATAGAATATTCTCTAGATATTCTTTAATTTATCTCCTATCTTTTTTATACATTATCCTCCTTCCCTTTACACTTTCTTTTGTTTCCTTTTTGTTCCATTATTTTGTATATATATAGGTGTCTCTATACTATGTAACTCATCCATTCAATAAAGAAAAATATTATTTTCTTCTCTCATTTCACAAAGGCATATGTCAAAACCTCCACACTTGGACCATAAGCTCTTGATATTCATTAATCCAATTTGAGATATCTTACCATTGGATGCAAAGCTATTACAGTTTAAATCATTTTACTCGAACTCATATATACTGCTCACTCTACCCTATAAAATACATATATAATTTTGAGGATCATGCCTATGCACACAAACTCGATGTTTTGCCTAAGACATTATTCTATCTAAAATCATCAAATTTTTTGAATAAGCAATAAGAGATCTTATTAGAAAGGAAACAAGAATGGATACAAGGGAAGGATGAGGGTGCCTTCTTAGCACTTTTGTCAAAAGTAAAAGGCCATGGAAAGGCAATAGGCATCCTTTTAGGCAAAGGTGACGGCAAAAGACAAGGCAATAACCTGATTATAGTAAGGCGATTGAAAAAAGTATATATATTTACCTATTTGATGCTTGACTAATATAAGTATTGTCTTCAACAAGTGACATTCTTGATTTTCCATGTGTCATGTTTATAAATTGACAAAATAGTAATGAATATCTCAAAGGGTATATATATTATATCCTCAGCATAAAACATCACACTATTTAGATAAATTTCATCCATTTAAAATGCATATTCTAATATTCTAGAAATTTAGAAAACAAAATGGGAGAATGAACATCTTGGAGAAGCTTTGGGTATTATCATCATAGTGATCTTTGAAATTAAATTTTTTATATCTTCCATCAGGCTGGATTTATGACCCTCTATTGCATCATCACTCTGATTGATAATATAATATTCCATCTTATACTTTGTTTAATTTGTTTAATCTAATATTAAATTGAATCAAATTACAATCTAATTATATTTAATTTTAACCTATGGTCAGAGGTGGTCTATGTGCCCTGTACCTTGTACCAAGACAACTGCCTAGGCATTACCTATTTGAGGCCACCTTGTTTGGGTCTTCGAGGGGCAAATTATGCTTCTACTGCTAGTGGCCTAGGCATCCTCGTGATTGCCTTAGATAACATTGCCTCTCAATGAGGGAAAAGCCTTTGATAGCACAAGGCGATCAGCATCTCAGCCGACTCTATCTTGCCATTTCTCTCATCAGAGGATGCATCAACCAAAATTTACTAGGATTGATCAAAGTACATAATGATAACACTTTTTCCACGAGAATGTCGCCCTCGAATCCCTTTGTAGAAACCAAGAGGAGAAGAGTTGGAGGAATGAATTCCTTGTATTTTTCATTGAGTCATCATACATATATACACAAAAAGGTTAGCCTATACATTGGGTTAGATGATCTACTCTTCCTCAATGGTTACAACCCTATAAGTAAAGTATCCTAATAAGATACAAAATAGATACATACTATAACACTCCCCCTTAACTCCATATGTTAATCATGCCTAACTTGTTACATGTGTAACTAAATCTCAATTCCATTTGTACTTTATGAAGATACTCACCTAATTGTTCTCGCGACCACGATCATGTAGAAATCAACCGGGCTTTGTATTTTCTCACGAACGAAATGACAATTTATCTCAGCTGGTTTAGCCTATTCATGGAAAAACAGATTAGAGGTACATGGCGGCAACTTCATTGGCCACACCGTGAGTTTTGTCAAATTGAGGTTTTAATAATCGACTCCCGCTCAAAAGCCATGGAACCACATAATCTCGCATTTCGGCCCACTATGTCATCACTTCCATACTTAGTTTCTCAGACTAGGATCGAGAGACAATGCTCGCTTACCACTTTCCATTTAAACTAGATTCCTCCAACAAATACACGTGAACCAAAGTGGACCTTCCGTCTTCCTGTGATCCCGCCTAATTCCAGACGTGAAAACTCAAGTCTATTATGCCCATGATTATTGTATAAAATACCATGTTCCGGGGCTTCTTTCAAGTAGCATAGAATTTGTTCTACAAATACTTAATGATCAACCGTCGGTACACGCCTTACTTACAACACTAACCGAGCATGTACAATGTACACAAGCATTATAAGTGCGGTTTAGCTTCCCGACCAAATTTCTATATCTCTCAGTATTTCAAACACCGCCTTCTAAGAAGATGTAGGCTTTGTGCCATAGGGGACTAACATGGCTTTGCTACCAATTTTCATGTTTTATTAATGATCCAGCACATATATCCTGAGATAAGAAGATTCCACGCTTGGCTCTCATAACTTCAACACTAAGTATTTAGCATTCCTAAGTCTGTGTGAAATTGGCCATGAAGAAGGACTTGAGTGAAGATATACGTGCTATCACTCGTAATGATAATATCATCAATATACACAAACTAACAAGATGATACCGCTTGAGAATTTCGTAAAGATAGAATGATCGGATTTTGCTTTCGCATGCCAAATTTCTCAATCACTTCACCGAATTTTACAAACCATGCTGGACTCTTTTAAGCCAATGATTTTTGCAGCGTACAAACTCTACTAATCTCTCCGAAAGCAACAAACCCCGGAAGCTACCCATATAAACTTATTCCGCAAGATCCCAATGAAGAAAGACATTTTTAATATCAAATTGGTGGAGGTCCCAGCCATGAGTGCCTGCCAGAGATTATAAACAATCGAATGGAAGTCAACTTGGCAACCAGGGAGAAAGTATCAGAATAATCCGCCCCATAGGCTTGGGCATACCCTTTAGCAATAAGGCGGGCCTTCAACCGAGCAATCGATCCATCAGAATTAACCTTCATCGTAAACACCCATCAGCAACCAATGACTTTCTTCTCAACAGGTAAACGACCAAGTACCATTGTCAGTCAAGGCATCCATCTCCTCTATCATAGCACTACGCCAACCAGGTGAGCTGGGGTGGCTTCAAACCTCATAGGACACCTAAGTAGAGTCCAAAGATGGCCAAACAAACAAGAATGAGATGACAAATGTTATAAGAGCAAATGGAGGAAATTGACGAATACGTTGGATATTTACCTTTAATAAGAGCAATAGAAGATCATCGAGAACTCGGATCCGATGTCGCAACCGTGGAGGCCTAAGACCTGGGGTAGCTGCATTGAGCATAGACTGAGTGATAGGAGGCTTTGTCATGGGGGAACATGGTATTGATTTTCCAGGCTAGAGAGCAAACGAGCAAATCATCATCCCTCCCCGATTGGCTGTGGATCGGGATCTTATGAAACCAAGGATTCTTAAGAAAGCGTGATATCGCGTAAACTAGTACCTCGTGAAGATTAGACAATAACACCTATACCCATTTTCAGCCGAGAGTAAATCAAGTGAAGATACACTTCACGCCTTAGGATTGAGTTGCTTAGACATGCGCATCGAACATCCCGAACAAAACAAGTACAATCCAACATTCCAGGCTCCAATGGGAAATAAAGATTTAGGGGAAAGAGGGTTTGAAATGGAGTGACCTAATCCAAGACAGAGGAAGACATTCGATTAATCAAAAAACAAGCTGAAACAACATCGGTCCAAAAATGCTTGGGCACGTGCATTTGAAACAATAGAGCCCGAAAAGTTTCAAGAATGTGTCTATATTTTCTTTCAGCAACTCCATTTTGGGAAGGAGTATCAACACAAGATGTTTTATGAAGGATGTCGCTTTAGCTATGAATGACCAAATCGTTCTGGATAGATATTCTTCGTATTATCACTTCCTCGATTTTGAATTAAACATGAAATTGAGGTGAATTTCAAGACAAAAGGCAATAAAAGGAAAAATAACTTCAACCGCTTTTCATTAAATATAACCAAGTTGTTCGAATAATCATCTCGCAGCCGTAATAAAATATCGAAACCCGCTTAGGGGACACAATTGACATGGACCCCGCCACATCCGAATGGACTACATTCAAAGGAGACAATTGCTGAGTCGACTCTGTGGATTTAAGATTTAAGACGCTGACAAGCCAAGTAAATTGACAAGACTCATAGTCTGAGGACGACAAGCTTGAAAACTGGGGACACAATTTCTTCAGTAGGGGAAGAGAGGGATGGCCCAATTTGCAGTGAGTCTCGAATCCGTGTAGTGTAACCCTGTGAGGGACAGCAATAGGTCTCAAGATCGCAGGATCAAGTGAACGTAGAGACCCCACTCCATGTCCTTCACCAATAACTGCTTCATCATAAGATCCTGTATGAGACAAAAAATCATTAAAGAATGAGACATTGCTGAATTTATAAGCCCTCGAGTTAGTTTGCTCACAGATACCAAATTAAAAGAAAAATCAGGTAAACTCAAGACATATGATAAGGGAGTAGGAGTGGGAAAAATGGTGTCTGAACCAAGAACACAAGACTGTTATCCATCTGCCAAAGTGACAGTGGAAGTTGAAGGTTGTGACTGAAACGTAGAAAATAGGCTGGAATTACCTGTCATGTGATATGTTGCTCCATAATCAATGACCCATTCGGAGGACAAAGAAGATACAAGGCATGTGTTTGGGTTACCTGACTTAGCGATAGCTGTTAATCGGAGTAGATGGAGACTTCAATGATTCTCGGTGCCAAGTGGGAATCAGCGAGTTCTTCTCGCGAAGAACTCAACTCGACTGACAGAGGAGGCTATACTTGAGCGCATCGAAATCTCCGATTTCTAAGTATGCACTTCTAAGGCCAGATCACATGTCCAGCTACAGAGTAGTAACACACAATCCCTCCAGAGCTAGGCCCTCTAGTGTTACCTCCTGGGCCACTATTTCTGTACTTTGGCTTTCCTGATTCACCAATGTTTCGACCAACGAGAGCATTACTCATTTGGGTAGATGGAAGAGCTGGCTAGGATATTTTTGTGTGGAGTATTTTGATAAACGTTTCTTGGAACGAAGAAACTTTAGGGCGATCAAATCTATGCCTTAAAAAAAATCATACTCAGAAGGGAGGGCGGCTAGGAAGCCCAACACTGCCATCTTTTCCCCCTGATCTTGCTGGACTTTAACATATGGACTAAAAGGTAATAGCACGTTCAGTTCCTCATATGTCTTTTTATAGTCCATGACAAATTCCGTAAGCGACCGATCTTGTTTCTCAGAGCGATAAAAGGTTCGACACACATCAAATATGCGAGAAATATTCCCCTTTCCAGAATACACAAATTTCTAATAATCCATTAGCTCCTTAAGATACTCACATTGATTAATGAGAGTAAGGATTTTGCCGTCAATGGAATTACGAATCTGGAGAAAGAGACGAGCATCATTCTCCAGCCATTGATCCTTCGAATCATCAGTAGGAGGGCCCTTATTGAGATGATTGCCCATACAAATACTCCTCAAGTAGAGACAAATTGTTTTACTCCAATCCAAGTAATTGGGACTAGTCACTATGTCCTCCATAATTTTCGACATCATCGGGACCACTTCGGGTGCAGAAATTAGAGACTTAAAAAATCTCACGAAATCCCTAAGCAAAGAGGGCTGTCGGACACAAAAACCTCCAAAAATAGCAGATCCAAGTACCAAACAAGGAAACCAAGTGGACAAGAGGTCCTGTCGGCGCCAGACGACACTGGAGAAGCTGGAGTTGGAACAATCCCCCACGCGCCCACATGATCAACGCATGTGGATCTGGCCTAAACCACTGGGGTGGCGCGTGAGCTCCATGCATGTGGTTTCCGATCACCATATTTTTATGGTAGGTGCATCAGGTCGGAGAAGCTCCTTAGTTTCCATGGTGAGATCCTTAATTTTCATCAAAATAGGTGTTTAAAAAACACCCCCTACCTCCTCTTGAGCACCCAAAAACCCGCCTAAAAAGTAGTTGAAAATCCTCCAACCGAGCCCTAAGCTCTGATACCATATAGAAACTAAGAGGAGAAGAGTTGGAGGAATGAATTCTGTGTATTTTCCATTGAGTCATCATACATATATACACAAGAAGGTTAGACTATACATTAGGTAAGATGATCTGCTCTTCCTAAATGGCTACAACCCTATAAGTAAAGTATCCTTATAAGATACAAACCAATATGTTAACATATGATACATACTATAACAAATATGGTAACATATTATACATACTATAACACCTTTCTTATTAATGTACATGATTTTGCGTTATGTTTAGTTCACTGCATTTACAATCAATTTCTATTAAGCAATGAAGAGTTCTATCCATGCTTTTTAGCAAATTTTCTGACCACAAGAACAAAGTGTCATTTGGTTATTTCTTCTTGTTTTCTTTTGGCTTTGATGGTCAGTCAGGTTGTGGGTATACAGAGCACTCGAATTATTAGCTCTCGGCCAGTCCACGTAAGTTTTGTTATTTCGACCAAGCAGGTTAATGTGGAAAGAGAAAAAAGGAGAATCCTAAATTTATTATCTTCAAAAACTAACTATCTTACATATTGGACTTATTTTATATATATATATATATATATATATATATATATATGTTAGCATGTGTAGTTGTAAATAAATTAGCAAATATGATTTATCCCTCCTGTATATATACACATGTTAATTCAATGAAAAATATACAATGAATTCTTTCCTCCAATTTCTCGTTGTTTCTACATGATATCGGGAAATGGCAAGAGTAGAGTGCCCTGGTTCGAATCCTCTCCCTTGGGTAAATTTAATCCCCATGTTTATTTGAAAGTCCATAATGGACTCTTAACTCTCCACGTGTGTGGGTATGAGGCCATGTGCACGTGAGGGAGGGTTTTGAAACATGATATTCATATTAAACCCAAATCCTATTAGCTCAGCCTTGTGAGAGCTTGGTCATTTAACATTACATCGTGTTCCTGCAGGCTCGAGTTTCTGAGAATTCGAGAATTTTTTGAGGATTTTTCTGCACCCAGGTCAGTCAGAGGGGGTGACTTTTGAAACACCCACCTAGAGGGAGCGTGGAGTCTCACCGCCGGCATAGGAGGGTTCGCTGGTCGCCAACTAGCTAGGCTGCAAAATCCGGTGGCCAGATTCCAAGCACGTGAAGCTCACGCTCCGTCTTGCCAAGGGGGCTCTACCCCGGCCCGCTGCAGGCGTAGGTACTGTTCGACCTCGGGCTCCTCCAGATCGTCCGTCGCCGATGTGGCCTTGCACACTCGTTCGTTCGTTCCTAGATTTGGTAGTTTTAGTGCTTTTTGCATCTGATAACCCCCTTTTTCTAGGGTTTCTGTTTGATTTTACCAAAATCTGAGTTTTGTGAGTGCTCTTTGCTCTTGATCTTCTTCCTGTGGTATCATAATGTGTGATTCAAAGGAGAAGTAACCGACACCGAAGCTCGAAGTGGTCACGATGATGTCCAAAATCATGGAAGACAAACTGATTGGTCTCAACTATTTGGAATGGAGCAAAACATTCGAATATAATGGGCCAGAGCGTACGTATGGACGGCCACTTACTCAAGGATCCGCAGTTTGATGATTTGCAGCAGCAATGGATGGAGGGAGATGTCATCTCTGCTCATCCAAACTGTGAATTCTATCGACAATAAGGTATTGGGCCTCATTAATCACTGTGAATTTGTTAAAGAGCTAATGGATTATTTGGAGTTTGTGTTTTCTGGAAAGGGGAATGTTTCTCGTATATTTGATGTGTGTAAAACATTATATCGATCAAAGAAACAAGATCAATCACTCACAAAATTTTTTATGGCCTACAAAAAGATACATGAAGAGCTTAATATGCTTATGCCCTTTAGTCCAGATGTCAAAGTTCAGCAAAGCCAATGAGAACATATGGCAGTTATGAGATTTCTTACCGCTCTCCCTTCTGAGTATGATTCAGCTAAGGCTCAGATTTTGTCCAGTCCTAAGATATCATCTCTCCAGGAGACCTTTAGTAGGATTCTTTGCACTGAGGTATCATCCTCTTCTTCACCTACCCTTATATCCGCCTCGCATGCTAAAGGCTCTTATCGACATACCATCGAAGCCAGAGAGGCAACAAATAGAAATAGCCGGTCCAGTGATAACACTAGAGGGCCTGGTTCTAGAGGTGTTGTTTGTTATTACTGCCGTAAGCCTGACCATGTGATACAAGATTGTAAGAAATGATAGAATCGAAATAAGAAATTTATGTCTCATTCATTTAGTTTACCATCGAGGCATCCGACGCTTCTGGCTCGCCTCTCAACCACTGAATTAGCTGTGGTTCCAATTGTATCAGACCTATCGAGATCTCCATCTACTCGACATCGCTATTGTCGGTTAGGTAAACCCGAATAAATGCCTTGTATCTTCTTCATCTTCCGAATGAAATATCGACTGGAGCCACAGATCACGCATATAACTCTAAGATTTTCTCTACCTTTCGCCACAACCTTCACCTTCCACTCGTCACTGGAAGCATGGATCACATTCATGTTTTCGGATCAAGCACAATCGTGCTCACCCATCTATTCCTTTGACATCACTCTCGGAATTTTTACCAAATTTCTCTTTTAATTTGATGTTTGTTAGCAAGTTAACTCGAACACTTAAGTGTTATATCTCATTATTTCTTAAATTTTGTCTCTTCAGATCTTAGTACCTAAGGTATTATTGCAGAGGTCGTGAGTCTGGGGGTTTATACATCCTCGATCCTACAAATTCCAAGACCCATCGCTGTTTCTAGCCATTACACCATTTCGGGACACATCGTTTGGCCGGGACATCTTTCGTCAGCATTATTAAAGAAATCAGGTCCCCGCTGAAGCTTGCTATCCTTAGATTGCGGTTTTGTCAATTTGCAAAATATCATCGCCTTAGTTATAGCCCTAGAGTTAATAAACGAGCTAGTGCTCCTTCTGAGTTAATCCATTCAGATGTGTAGGGTCCGTGGCCCGCTGTGTCCCCCAAACTGTGCTCTGACACTTTGTCATTTTTGTTGATGATTATTCACGAACCACTTGAGTTACTTAATGAAAACCACTCTGAGTTGTTTTCTCATTTCCGTGCCTTTTGTGCTGAGATTCATACTCAATTTCATGTTTATGTTCAAAATCTGAGAAGTGATAATGCAAAAGAATATGTTTCAGAACAATTTCAATCCTTCATGCTTCAACATGGCATCCTTCATCAGACTTCTTAAGTTGACACTCCTGCTCATAATGGAGTCACGAGAAAGAATGTGACACCTCCTTGAAATTGCCGTATTCTATTATTTCGTATGCATGTGCCCAAGCATTTCCTCTGGTCGATGTCAAGCCTACAGCCTTGTTTTTTGGATTAACCTGATGCCTTCATCAAGCCTTGAATCGGGACACACCGCATCACATCCTTCCCCAATAAACCTCTCGCTCCCTATCGTGGCCCATATTTGGATGTACCTGCTATTTGAGATGTTCGTCCCAGGTATCTAAACTCGAATTCATAAATCTTTGAAATGTATCTTTCTCGCTATTCCCGGGTTCGAAGGTAATCTGCAGCTACGCCTAGCCCGAGGCACTTGGTCTCGCGGATGTCAAGTTTTTGAGAATGTCCTTTCTCACCCCGACCCACACTAAGTCAAGGGAGGATGACCCGCTAGGGGTGTATACTATTGCCTCCCTAGTGGCCCCTCCTCGTTTGCCCAAAGAAAGCCTCATCACTTAGGTCTACACTGACGCCGAACCCACCAGCCGTTCCTCCACCTGGCTGCTTCGACATCGATCCAGCCTTATGATGATCTCCCTATCGCTTCGTAAAGGTGTCAAGTGTACCATCCAATTTCCTCATTTTGCACTTATAACCGCCTGTCTTCTTAGTCATGTTCTTTATCAGTTCTTCGACTCTATTTCGTTGCTAAACACTTTTCGTGAAGCCTGGTTCTACCCCCGTCGCGTAGTGCCAAAGGATGTACGAGGAGAGATGGATGCTTTGAATGGGAATGGTACTTGGAACTTGGTACATTTACCTACTAGAAAGAAAGCCATTGGATGTCACTAGGTCTTTGCAGTCAAAGTTAATCTGGATGGTTCAATTGCCTGATTGAAAGCACGACTTGTGGCCAAAGGGTATGCTCAGACCTATGGTGTGTACTATTTTGATACCTTTTCCTCCGTTGCTAAGATGACATATGTTCGACTTTTTATTTCCCTGGTTGCCACTCATAATTGAGATCTTCATCAGCTTGATATTAAGAACGCCTTTCTTCATGGCGATCTTTAGGATGAGGTATATATGGAGCAACCTCTAGGGTTTGTTGCTCAGGGGGAGATTGGGAAGGTTTGTCGCCTCTCAAGTCGTTATATGGCTCAGCGTAGCCCCTCAAGGCTGTCTCTGCAAATTCAGCCAAGTAGCTGAAAATCTTGGCCTGCGTAAGAGTAACCGACCATTCCATCTTCTACCTGAACCCGCCCATGCATCATTTGCCGCACAAGCATTTTAATGATATCATATCACTGAAGTGACTCTATAGGAATCTCATCCCTTAAGTCCTTTCACATGGCGCTCTTACACAAAGGACTTAGTGGATGCTTAGATCCTTCTCGGGTGTCGGGTTATGCTGAGTAACATGAAATCTTTCTTATCTCAAAGGAAATATGTGCCGATTTATTGTCCGAGACCTGAAAATCGAGCAAAGCCATGTAGTTTTCCTATGGCTCGGCGTACACCCTACTAGAGTATGAGTTGTTCGGCGATCCCGAGACATGTAAGATCACTTGGGAAGTCGAACTACCTTACAAGAACTGTTCGATATCGCACACTCACAAATAAGCCAGGTCAATACACGCCTTCCTCGACCGTTGACAATTGGCAATTGTAGAACATATTCTATGTTACTTGAAAGAATCCTGGATGAGTATTTATATAGTAACTCAATGCACAATGGTTGAGGTTTACTGTGATGGCCGATTAAGGTGGTCAAAGGAAGATAGAGGATCCCATCCGTTAACGTGTTTTGTTGGTGGAAATCTAGTCTCATGGAAAAGTAAGAAGCAAGGGGTTGTTTCCAAGTGCAGAGTCAGAATATAGAGCAATGACATAGTCTGTGTGTGAAATCATGTGGCTTTATCAACTCTTGATGGAAGTTGGCATTAAGACTGCCATTACAAGAAAACTTTTAAGGTGGATAACCAGATCGCCTTCATATCGCCTCGAATTTTTGTATTCCATGAACGATCTAAGCATATCAGACGATTGCCACTTCGTCTCGTGAGAAAATACAACCCTGCCTTTATTTCTACAAGATATGTGAAGACGGGAGAATTAATGCAGCGATATTTCACAAAGGCCTAGTAAGGAACCTGGTTAGCTATTTATGTACAAGTCAAGTAATGATCGACATCTACGCTTCAACTCGAGTGGGAGTGTTAACACATGCAGTCAGAATCCAGTTAGGAAACTTAACATATGTAGTTGTACCTAGTTAGAATCCTAACTCAGAGTTGTAACAGACAGAAATATAGACTACATCCCTCCCGTATAAATACACATGTTAATTCAATGTAAAAATACACAAGAAATTCTTTCCTCCAATTCTCTCTTGGTTGTTTCTACAATATACATGCTCGTGAGACCCACAATACATAAATGAAATAAAAGGAGAAGAAAAATAACTAGCATTAATATCTAACACTTCCCGGAGTGACAGGCTGTTTCATGATGCACTAAGCTCATATAAAATGTATTTAATTCTAGACTCGAGAGATTTAGTAAAAATGTTTGCTAGTTGATCATTTGAATTGACAAACCAGTAGCTACAATATCCCTTTCGATGCGATCTTCTCTAATGAAGCTGACAGTCAACTTCAATGTGTTTCATTCCTTTCACAAGACCTGACGTGGACGCAGAATACGCTTAAGTAAATTTTGCTATCACAAATGAGCTTCATCTGTTCATTATTTCCAAATCTCAACTTCTGGAGGTGTCTCAGTCATATGAGTTCACATGTTGCCAAAGCCATAGCTTGATACTTGGCTTCAACGCTAGATTTGGCCACTACATCTTGTTTTTGACTCTTCTAGGATATTAGGTTACCACCAAAGGTTTCTTACTTTGAAGGTTGTTTCTTTACCCCAAAGGTTTCTTACTCTTCTGCGCTAGATTTGGCTCTCCTAGGATAGTCTCTAACCCGATGGGGTCCTTGGCAAATGAAACACCCAATTGGCTTGGATGTCTGCTGCACATTCTTATTCGTGTCACCCGCTCTCAAGGTGGCAACATTGCCTTCCTTCTTCCCCTCGGCCTGGCCAAAAGGCTTCCCGCCTTCGCTTAGATCCTTCCGTCTTAGGTTTCTCGCCCCAACCGCAGGCCCCAATAGCTTGTAGTCAACTGTGCAATTTGTTGCCGCCATGGCAAAGCAGCATTAAATTCTTTCTACCCCCGCCTTCTTAACTCGTCAGGTTCCATGCCTCGCAACCTTAAATAACCGAATGTTCTTTTTGTCACAAAGATAGCTGGCACTGTGGTTTGACAAGGAGCCTATGCTGGGTGTGGTCGTTCCATTGAATGGCGAACAACACCGAGTTGATGGCATGGCTAGAGCGCCCATTTCGATGGAGATCGACCGGCCACGCGACTTCATGGTGATGTAGCCCGCGGGCTTGAGTTAGTACTCCTGTATGGACTTCATTATATGAAAAGAGTGGGGATCCTCCCCATCGTTAGATATTGTACAATTATTTTCTTCCATTGCACCCGTCAACATTAGGTATAGCATCCTC